>WWET01009138.1:17361-30323 GCA_011038615.1 Limnodynastes dumerilii
TAATGTTAATAAGGCTAATAAAGGCTCTGTTGGTTGTAGTTATTGCTTTAAAAGAAGATGTAATTGGATTTGTAGATAACATTTTGAGGGGTTTATTTTAAAATGGCGCCCAGCAACGGCCTCTAGGGAGAGACCAGTAATCACACCCTCAGACTTGATATGTCATATACTAAATAAAACTTCCTTTCCACTTAAAGACAGGTTAATTTTTGGTTTATATAGTCAGCCAAATAAAATCTATACAGTCTAGGTATTAATTCTCCGGCTTGCTTTTAGATCTATAGATAATATAATACCTCGGGGAGTACACCTTAAGATGGCGCCCAGCAATAACTTCAAAGGAGGAATCAGCCTGCAATGCCTTCATAAACAGTGTGTAACTACCCCAAAATTTGGTTTTCCATCGCTAAACAAGTAAGTCAAAGTCAGGCAAACCTTCGTTCTTCTCCTTTGGTCAAACAAAACCTTTACAGTTAAGGGAGCCTCAGGTGTTTCAATCCCGCGTCGGGACGGGCCCCAATCCAACCGAAGGCTCAGGTGACTAGCGGAGGTCCAAAACAGTTACCGGAACGGTAATCAAGTGCCCCTGAATACTTGTATCAGCTGGGGAGTACTTTGGGGATGATTTTTTGATTAGTTAAAACCTAGAAAAGAGCCTATGGAATGTGGAGCTCTCTCCTAGTACGTCTTTTCCGTTGCACGTCCAGACCACGCCCCTACAGTACCTGTTGTAATACAGTGCAGGCCTCCAAGTACTGCATATGAGTTTTGCAAGGGCACAGCCTGTGCAATGTGTCTTGCGCAACTGGAACCTTACCAGCATTCTTCACCATAGTCCACCCAATACGCCTCCTGGGAACTCTCTGAGGTAATGGTGGCATCAAAGATACAGACATCCTGCATATCTCACCATGATTTCTAGCTATCTCATCTGCAAAAAAGACATCTTCTGACAGATTGGACAACACCAGAGTTTCCAAAGTGTTTCATGCAAAACAAAAGCCTCACAACCACTGCAATGCACAAGACCAAACATGAAAATCAGCAAACTTCAATAGATAAACAATAAAATAAAAGTTATTTAAATGGGCCCAATTCCAGTTCAAACTCCAGTTATAACTCCAAGATGCTTAGAAAATTGGTGCTTAGAAAATCAGGCAATTAAAACCAGGCAAGTTTACACCTTTGCAGGTTGAAACTATACCCCCCTTTAAATAACACACAAGGAGCTAATCAATTATCACAGCCAAAGCAATTAGCACAGCTGACTAATTATCTAACTATACAAGGAAAAGCTGCCACTGACACAGCTGAGGGTGCACCAGTTCCCTCTACAAATACAATGTGGAGTATAACAGGAAAGTGTACGGGGCGCTAGAAATAAAATGGGAGCCTGAACTCGAATAAAGTGGGAACCTCAACTCTAATATTCAGAATTATAATTAATTAAATAGTGCAAATAACGCTGATATCTAAAAATCTATATAAAAATCCTAAGGATTATTAAAAGTGCAAAGAATTCTATATAAATAGCAGCAAGTGTAATATAGATCTTCAAAAAACAATAATAAATACAATAAACAAAGTGCAATGTGCAATGAACCTACATAAAATAGTAACATTTCTTAGATGATAAAGTGCAATAGTATCAACAATGAGTGATAGTGATCAGAAAAGAGTGATGCTGTATTGCAAAAAACCATACAACAAATAATTTAGATACTGCAAACAGTAAAGTGCAAGGAGATCAACAACGATGCTGCAACAAGCAATGAATGAATGTAAAACTAGGGCAAAATATGAACCAGGATAAAAATAGTCTACTGAGAGGAGATAATGTCCAGAAAATCGATAAAAATAGAGAATAAAGTCCTTATAAAATAAAAGAAGATAGCACAAAACAAAGTCTCAAATATATATCAAGAGCAGAAACCGATTCTAAACTTTTATCCAAGTAGTTGTTAGAAGATTGTTTAGTGTCCTCTCAGTAATGAACTACCCGTCTCCTCCTTCTGACTGCAGGTGCGGGGAAACCTTTCCTTCCTCGTAGTCAATTACCAGATTGAGACGGAGGGTAAAATCACTACAAGATATTTATTAAATACAAAAAATAGACTGAGCATATACAACACCAAAAAATTGGAAGGATAATTGCGTTACCCACCGCAGACTGCACCGCTAAGTCCAGATGATGGTAAGTCCCAGGAAAGTTATGGACATAAACGGTGCAGATGAAGTAGTGGAACAGCTGATCTTCTTCCTGGATAGTGTGCATCCTACCAACGCATTTAGAATACAAGGATTCTTTATCAAGGCGATGGGGGCTTACAGGAAGTCAGCTTATTTATACAGATTTGCATAATTAATTAAATCGCAGGTGAGGACAGAAAAAAAGACCCCTTCATTCATGGAGTATTATAAAACACACAGCTTTTGGGACCAAGTTACTAAAAAATTGTTCAAAATAAATAAACAATCCATGCATCAACCACTAATATATAAATGACATGATAAAATTGGAATTTATACAAAATAATTTAGTCCATTCCATTATATATAACTCATAAATTGAAAAAGAGATAAAAGATTTTTCTAATAAGAATATGTTTTGGCCGTTAATGTGCACATAGGGCCTGATCCAGAGCTACGGCCGCAAGCGAGCGTACGCCCATCATAAGCGAAAATTCGTGAAAAAAACGCACTACGCATGTGCAGTATAACAACTTCCGGTCGACCGAAGGACATGAGTGTACAGCGAGCGAATTTTCAGCGTATTTTTCGCTCAAGGGGCGTGCGTTTTTTACGACGATAGGCTGGACGCTCAAGTTACTACACAGAGGCGGGGATAGCCATTTAAATTGTACAGTATGGGCGTGCTAAGCCCAGTACGACCAGCGTATGGGTACGAAAATTCGCACGTATGCTGGAAAATCTTAGGGTAGGGTTCAGCCGGCGTAAGCAGGTACAATCAATGGGAGTGTTATGGGCGTGAAAGTTTTTACGCCCGGGCGAACGTTCGCTACGCTCGCGGGCGATTGCGGTCGTAGGTCTGGATCAGGCCCATAAACCCTAAAAGATCGATGGAGAAATAACTTAAGTACATAAAAGAATCTAAGCGATACTGTACATACAATACAAATATCTATCAATAATTCTACGTGAATTTACCATCAGGACCCTACCGGGTAATGGTTAATGGACTAAGTATTAGTGAATAAATATACAAGGGATTATTAAAAAAGAAATATATCATAATTTCCAAATCAAATTTATTAGAATCAGGATCAAGTTATGTCGCAAAAATAATCGTAAAATCTCAAGATTGCATAAAAGAAAAGAACCTTATAGAACAGTGGGGGTGATTCACTAAAATGTTATCCTAAGAGGAAATAATTATACATATAAATCTCATAATTCATTATTGAATAGGTACTCCTGACATCCTTCACGAGGTCTCATACTTACTGCAGTACTGAGTATTCCCTGGTCGTCCCCCAAACCAGGTACTAACCCAGCCTTTTCCCGCTTAGCTTTCAAGATCTGACAGCATTGGACGCCTTCAGGTTAGTACGACCGCAACTGTTAGAAACTTAAATTCAGACTACTTAGGGATCTCTCAATATATACCAAAAATAAAATACTAAAATCATGAATTTAAAAACCACTTAAGTTCAAAATCGACGTTAAGACCTTTAGGGAATAAAGTTTGGAGCTGGAAAATCCATCTCATCTCAGCTTTTGCTAGACGAGTTTCTTGATCATTATTGCACCAATTCTTACGTACATTTTGAATGCCTAAAAATCTTTTAATACCATTGGTGGAACATTGGTGTTTTTCCTTAAAATGACATGGTACTGAGTGATCCATCTTTCCCTTTTTAATATTTAAAAGATGTTCATATAATCTAGTTTTAAGTGATCTAATGGTTTTCCCTATATAAATCTTATTACATTGACAGTCAAGGAGATATATTACAGATTTCGTATGACATGTGATGAAGTCATTAATTATATATTCTATTCCATTGACTTAAAATTTCTCAATTTTACTAGGCCCACTAGTAGCACAACACATCTTCTAGGTACTGCACCTAAAGAAACCTTTAGATTTTATCATAGAGGGATTATTTAGGTCATTATGGGTACTTTTAACTAATTTATTTCTCAGATTTGGTGCTTTTCTATATATGAATTCTGGTGTTTTAGGAAGGAAGTGGATCCTTTAAGAGAATATGCTAATTTTTCTTAAATATCTGTGCTATCTTTTATATTGACAATTAAATTAGGTAATAAATGCATTACCATATTCCTTGTGTCTTTTCTTATTTATTTTTTGACTTGGGAACAGATCTACTTGTTTAAATTCACCTGTTTTATCTGCCAAAGTTTGGATATGTTTCCTAGTATAACCCTTTTCGGTGAATTTCTCTACCAGCTTATTGGCCTATTTTTTTATACACTTCATTCTCAGAGCAATTCCTCCGTAGCCTTTTAAATTGTCCCGTAGGGATACCATTCAACCAATTACTATGATGTCCGCTATTTATTTCAATGAAGGAGTTAACATCCGTGGGTTTACTAAAAGTACTGGTATTAATTTTCCCATTATTAGAATAAATATTGAGATCTAAAAATGAAACTTTTTCTTGGCTGATGTTAAAAGATAAAACTATGTTTAAAACATTCTGATTTAAATAGTTACAAAATTCATTAAGATCTTCTGCTGTCCCTTTCCATCCAAATAAAATGTCATCTATGAAACGCCACCATGACACCAAGATCCCCCCAAACCTGTGGCCACTCCATACTGCCATGTTTTCTCATTCCCCCATAAAAAGGTTGGCATAACTGGGGGCGAACTTGGTGCCCATGGGTGTTCCTTGAACCTGTAAATAAAAATCCCCATTGAAGTTAAAATAATTATTGGTTAAAATAAATAAAATACCTTCTAAAATCAGATCTCTCAGTTCAAGACTATATTCACTTGTACTCAAACTCTTTTTTATAGCTTCTATTCCATCTACTTGCTTAATAATAGTATATAGCGATGTGACATCGCCTGTGACCAAAAAATTATCTTTTTCCTATGGAATATTATTTCGTTTTTCCAGAATGTCACCGATATCTTTAATATATGAATGCTTTTTGATGACTAATGGTTGTAGAAAGCTATGAATTGTGAGAGATTGAATGTAAGAGAATTAGTTCCTGCTATTATAAGTTGACCCGAAGGTTTATGTAGACTTTTATGAATCTTAGGGAGTGCGTAAATAACAGGTATACTGTATTCGTTTATTTCTAAAACTTCTCTTTCAGTTTTACTAATGGTCCCTGTAATGCTGTATTTATCTAATAATGTCTTCAGTCTCTTTTCAATGTTTTCAGTGGGATCTCCCTTTAGAAGTATATAAGTGGTGGTATCTTTTAATTGTCTTAAAATTTCTTCTTCATAATCAGTTTTATTCATAACTACTATTCCCCCTCCTTTATCAGCGGGTTTAATAACTAGATTCTTATTCTCCTGTAGTTCTTTAACTGCAATTCTTTCTCCTTTTGTTAAGTTCCCTTTCTTTTTTCTCTTACAGTCTTTACTAGCCAGATTATGAATGTCCTCAGTAACTATTTTTCCAAAGCTTTCTATTAGAAACCCTCTCGTGTGTTTAGGGTAAAACATGGATTTGTTCTTAAAGATTTTTTTTACCTACTATTGACAATTATATATTCATCATTTGTTCCAGAGTTTTCTTTCCCCAAAAACTTTTTTACAGTAAGTTTCCTTAAATATGTTTCTAAATCCACATAGATGTCAAAGGGATTAGGTAAGTTATCAGGTGCAAATTTTAAACTTTTTTTTAGAACACGTCTCTCCATTAGTTAGAATATGGTCACCAAGTTTAAAAATCCCATGTTCCTGGGTCCAGGGGGTGGGTTCCGTTGGAGTAAGTTCTCTGTTAATGTCTGGATCTATAATTCATCCCTATTAATATCTTTGGTCTTATCCCTCTTATCCTTATCCTTTTGTCTATTTTTACTGGTTGGCGGGTAGTTCATTACTGAGAGGACGCTAAAGAATCTTCTAACAACTACTTGGATAAAAGTTTAGAATCGGTTTCTGCTCTCGATCTACCTCTCATCCTTCTTTAGAACTGTGGACTAAGTAGTGGCGAGACTTTATTTATTCAACTGCAATGGACCGCTCCATGTCCACAATGTAGAGAACCGGGAGTGCCTTTATCCAATGACTGAAGGATATATATTTGAGACTTTGTTTTGTGCTATCTTCTTTTATTTTTTAAGGAATTTATTCTCTATTTTTATCGATTTTCTGGAAATTATCTCCTCTCAGTAGACTATTTTTAACCTGGTTCATATTTTGCCCTAGTTTTACATTCATTCATTGCTTGTTGCAGCATCGTTGTTGATCTCCTTGCACTTTACTGTTTGCAGTATCTAAATTATTAATCGTATGTTTTTTTGCAATACAGCATCACTCTTTTCTGATCACTTTCACTCATTGTTGATACTATTACACTTTATCATCTAAGAAATGTTACTATTTTATGTAGGTTAATTGCACATTGCACTTTGTTTATTGTATTTATTATTGTTTTTTGAAGATCTATATTACACTTGCTGCTATTTATATAGAATTCTTTGCACTTTTAATAATCCTTAGGATTTTTATATAGATTTTTAGATATCAGCGTTATTTGCACTATTTAATTAATTATAATTCTGAATATTAGAGTTGAGGTTCCCACTTTATTCGAGTTCAGGCTCCCATTTTATTTCTAGCGCCCCGTACACTTTCCTGTTATACTCCACATTGTATTTGTAGAGGGAACTGGTGCACCCTCAGCTGTGTCAGTGGCAGCTTTTCCTTGTATAGTTAGATAATTAGTCAGCTGTGCTAATTGCTTTGGCTGTGATAATTGATTAGCTCCTTGTGTGTTATTTAAAGGGGGGTATAGTTTCAACCTGCAAAGGTGTAAACTTGCCTGGTTTTAATTGCCTGATTTTCTAAGCACCAATTTTCTAAGCATCTTGGAGTTATAACTGGAGTTTGAACTGGAATTGGGCCCATTTAAATAACTTTTATTTTATTGTTTATCTATTGAAGTTTGCTGATTTTCATGTTTGGTCTTGTGCATTGCAGTGGTTGTGAGGCTTTTGTTTTGCATGAAACACTTTGGAAACTCTGGTGTTGTCCAATCTGTCAGAAGATGTCTTTTTTGCAGATGAGATAGCTAGAAATCATGGTGAGATATGCAGGATGTCTGTATCTTTGATGCCACCATTACCTCAGAGAGTTCCCAGGAGGCGTATTGGGTGGACTATGGTGAAGAATGCTGGTAAGGTTCCAGTTGCGCAAGACACATTGCACAGGCTGTGCCCTTGCAAAACTCATATGCAGTACTTGGAGGCCTGCACTGTATTACAACAGGTACTGTAGGGGCGTGGTCTGGACGTGCAACGGAAAAGACGTACTAGGAGAGAGCTCCACATTCCATAGGCTCTTTTCTAGGTTTTAACTAATCAAAAAATCATCCCCAAAGTACTCCCCAGCTGATACAAGTATTCAGGGGCACTTGATTACCGTTCCGGTAACTGTTTTGGACCTCCGCTAGTCACCTGAGCCTTCGGTTGGATTGGGGCCCGTCCCGACGCGGGATTGAAACACCTGAGGCTCCCTTAACTGTAAAGGTTTTGTTTGACCAAAGGAGAAGAACGAAGGTTTGCCTGACTTTGACTTACTTGTTTAGCGATGGAAAACCAAATTTTGGGGTAGTTACACACTGTTTATGAAGGCATTGCAGGCTGATTCCTCCTTTGAAGTTATTGCTGGGCGCCATCTTAAGGTGTACTCCCCGAGGTATTATATTATCTATAGATCTAAAAGCAAGCCGGAGAATTAATACCTAGACTGTATAGATTTTATTTGGCTGACTATATAAACCAAAAATTAACCTGTCTTTAAGTGGAAAGGAAGTTTTATTTAGTATATGACATATCAAGTCTGAGGGTGTGATTACTGGTCTCTCCCTAGAGGCCGTTGCTGGGCGCCATTTTAAAATAAACCCCTCAAAATGTTATCTACAAATCCAATTACATCTTCTTTTAAAGCAATAACTACAACCAACAGAGCCTTTATTAGCCTTATTAACCTTATTTATTAGCCTTCTATAATAATATAATATATAATAAGCAGCGTGGGAAAAAACTAATACCAAAAAACACAGCTTGGCATTTTATTTGTATTTACTTCTCATAAATTAAAAGGGAAAGGAAAAAAGGGGGAAAAAAAAAAGGATTTTCAATTGAGGTTGCTTTCCATCTGTTTAACAAGGCCTGTATTACAGCTGATCATCTGTCGCCATCTATAGCTTACTTTCATTATTATAAGTATCACTAACTAATATAGGAATCTATTTGTTTGTTTCAATAGTACATCGCATGTATTAAATTTCTTTCTTCTCCCCCACCCAGATAACAATTTTACTACAAACACTATTGGCTTATCACATTTCTCCAACCATGCATAAAAGCTCTCAAAAGACCCGAAAAGGGAATCAACCTAGCATTCTTTCACATTTAACCCACAAAGATCCAATTCAAGACTCTCCTTCTCCTCTATCTTCTCCTTTAATTTTACCAGCCTCCCATAATAAATCTTCAAGTTCTTTCGCTACTAAAGAGGACATTCAACAGATGTTTTCAGATATAAAATCTTCTCTTATTACTGAATTCCAGAAATTAACAGGAGAATTAAGGCAAGATATAATGGCTCTATCTCACCGTACCTTGGTGTTTGAGAAAAAGACAGACTCTAATAACAAAATGCTTGGATACATCTCACAAGATATGGACTATCTTCACAGAGAAGTGGAATTTCTGAAGGACAAAGCGGAAGACCTGGAAAATAGAGAACAACGCAATAATTTGAGGCTCCGCAATGTACCAGACTCTGTGGAACCACATCAAATAGACCAGTTTATTGCACGTTTATTTCTTTTCTTGATTCCGGAACTTAAAGATCAAGATCTTCAAATAGAACTTGCCCACAGAGCTCTCAGAGCCAAACCTAAAAACTCTGAACCACTCAAAGACATTATTCGTTTTTTATCATTTCGCACCAAAAATGTTATCTTTAATGCCTGTAGGAATCAACAGCACATAATATTCGAGAATATTAAATTGCAAATTTTTCAAGATCTAGCCCCTTCCATTATCTCTTAATGCAGGGACATGAGAGAAATAACAACAACCCTTCGCAACCATGGATACAAATATAGATGGGGTTTCCCGTTTCACCTCATCGTAGATATCAACGGAAGGCCCTACTCCAGTGAGGGCTAACCTGTGACACTCCAGGTGTTGTGAAACTACACTTCCCATCATACTTTGTCAGGTATCGGCTATGCTTATACAGTCAAGGCATGCTGGGACTCGTAGTTTCACAACACCTGGAGTGTCACAGGTTAGCCATCACTGCCCTACTCTGTCAGAGACCCCACCGAAGGCAAAGACCTCATTAAAAGACTTCACCTTCTGTCTACACGTGAAGATTCGTCTTTTTCAAAGGAAAACACTTGGGGCCAGATTTACTAAGCTGCGGGTTTGGAAAAGTGGAGATGTTGCCCATAGCAACCAATCAGATTTTAGCTAACATTCTCTATTATGTAATAAGAAAGTGAGAGCTAGAATCTGATTGGTTGCTATAGGCAACATCTCCACTTTTCTAAACCCGCAGCTTAGTAAATCTGGTCCCAGAGGTGTTTCACATTGGAGGGAAAAGACTTTTCTATTAAGTCAGAAAATAAGATGCTAAACATGTGAGTATATTACCAAATGAGACAGATCTTTAATGTATGTGACATTCCACACAAGGATTGTGTATACTTTCTCTCTTCCCGGTGTTTACTTCAAGAGGTTGAGACGCTTAAGGAAGACACAGCATACTGGATAAAAAGACCTTCCTGATGTGCTTGGAATCAAGTCCCTTACTATGTGAGTGCATTGATACTTTTAGATAAGTTTTAATAATAACTTACATACCGCATACCACGTTTTGGGTATTTCTGCAGAATATCTATACAAGGGTCAGAGTACACCAAATGCGTTTAAGCTTTGAGCAGTCCCAGAATATATGATTAATATGACCTGTTTTTTACAACCTCTCCAACAAAATTATTTTTAATTATTAATTTTTTTCATTTTATGGGTAATCCGGGTGGGAGGATTTTTGTTTCCACCTTCCTATCCTTTACTACGTATTTCTTCCAGACCACTTCCCCCATATACTCGGGAATTTTACTAGAGGGGATATCTGTCTTTCCCCCTCTTATTGTCACTACCGGGACACAGTTTTTCTTTTACATAAGAAGCCATCCCTCACTCACCTCACGCAGATTTCCAACGGCGTTTTATTCATCTCATCAAAATAAAAAGAATGGTGTAGCTATTATGATTCGTGGGTTAATCCCATTCCAGCTCTCTGACTCATCATCGGACCAAGAGGGATGATATTTGATTTTGGTGGGTAAGGTAGGACACCAACAGATCACACTCGCAAAGATTTATGCTCCAAATTTGGCTCAAGGTTCTTTTTTTAATTAATTCTTTGACACTTTGGGTGAACTACGCAGTGGGGTAACTATTGTGGGAGGAGACTTTAATACCGTACTATCCCCGGAACTAGATAGATCAAAATCTAAATATACATCCCCTCCTTAGGGTGCCTCTAAAACTTTAGTAAAAAATATGTGTGGAGCAGGTTTATTTGATACCTGGAGAGCGACCGATGCTACTGCCATTGAATATACATTTTATTAATTTCCTCATAATTCATATTCACGCATCGATATGATACTAGGTTGCGCCAGGGCTCTTCAATTATTGGTTTCATCCAAAATTGTCCCGAACTTTCGGTCAGACCATTCAGTAGTTTCATCTTCTTTTAACTTACTTGACAACCCAAGGGGACGTCGTTTGTGGAGACTTAATGAAACTTTACTTAACTTAAATTTAAAATTCCCCAATTCCAAGAATCCATTTCATCACAACTCCAGGAATATTTTGACCAGAATATAACACCTGACATTCCTTTCCCAACAGTATGGGAGGCTCATAAGGCAGTTATAAGAGGAAATATTATTAAATATGCTACACATTGTAAGAAACAACATATAGAAAAAATTAACTCCCTTACTTCAGAACTAAGTTCTCTAGAACAAGTTCACAAACGTACACTCTCCTCATCTCTTCTCAAAAAAATCACAACGGTTAGGGGAGAACTTCAGAAATTACTTATGGAAAAAACTGAAAAATCCCTCCGTTGGCTTAACCAGCGTTTTTTTGAAAAGAGCAATAAATACGACTCTTTATTGACTAGACAGCTGAGAGCAAAGAGAGTCTCCCAGACTATTCCAGCAATTAGGAATAAACAGGGGAATTTTAGTTATAATCCCACTGCTATTAATTCCTCTTTCCATGCCTTTCATAAGTCCCTTTACAATCTTAATACTTCAACTAATGATCTCCACCGAAATTTTACAGAAATACGACAATATTTGGAAATCTGCAAACACCCTCATATTTCTAGTTCCATAGCTAATCATTTAAGTAGGGAAATATCCTTGGAAGAAGCTACAAATGCTCTTAAAACAAAGAAACCTTCCAAAGCTCCTGGCCCTGACGGTTCAGAATGTCTTATTATAAAATTTTCTCCACGCAGCTACTTTCTTATTTTATCATATTAGCTAATCAAGTTATGCAAGGCATCCCCTTTCATCCAGATACAACCCATTCAGTTATAATAATTATCTCCAAACCCAATAAAGACCATACAATTTGCGCTAATTATAGACCCATTTCTTTACTGAATTCTGATCTTAAGCTTTTTGCTAAGATCTTGGCGATCAGACTTAATTTGATGCTAAATCAATTGATTGACCCTGACCAAGTAGGTTTTGTCCCGACCAGGCAAGCTTTAGACAACACCAGACGATCTATTACTTTAATCTCCTAAAATCCCTGCAGTCATTCTAGCCTTAGATGCAGAGAAGGCTTTTGAGTGGTAATCTTGGCCTTTCATGTTTGGTACATTGGAAAAATTTGGATTTACCGGAAACTCTCTCCGTAGTATCCGAGCTCTTTATAATTCCCTATCTTCCGTTGTATCTATAAATGACCTAAGCTCTCCCAGATTTAATCTTAATAATGGAACCCATCAGGGTTGCCCCCTTTCTTCTTAGTTATATGCTCTTTCGATCGAACCATTAGCTGCCCACATTAGAGCTAACGTAAATATTAAGGGTATCCCTATTAAAAATTCCCAGTATAACATATCATTATTTGCAGATGATGTTCTGCTAACCCTTAGTGATCCTATTATATCTCTCTTCAATCTCCACAAAGAACTCTCCCTTTACGGGGAAACTATCTGGTTACAAAGTAAATGACGCAAAATCGGAAGCTTCCATTACATCTCTCTTCATCTATACTTCAATCACTTCAAAACAGTTTCAAGTTTTGTGGTGCCCAATGAAAATACGTTATCTGGGGATCTAGAGAAACAGGTTGTAGTTGCACAGATCCCAATAAGACTCGAACCTGTGTATACAATCAAGAATTAGCCATATGTCAATAGGAATCATATATAAATGTTTTGTACATAAATCCCCCAAATCTCCATTTATCACATAAGGGGGGGGGTGCTACCTACAGTCAGTTTTAACATATAAGAGCGTCAGAGCACAAGAGATGCCGAGAAGAGGACTGATTATTGGTGCACACCCTCTTTTAACAAAAATATGTGGGTCTTCATTTTTTATTCAGAAAATAATTGATTTAACAATAACCAGGTTCTAAGATTATAGAGATAGTATATTAATTGAAAATAAATTATTAAAACGTAGCTTTTACTAAAAACCTTCTAAAAAGAGAGAGTAGTAATTAAAATA
>WWET01009139.1:0-13109 GCA_011038615.1 Limnodynastes dumerilii
CAGGCAATCCGCTGCTATGCTGGCATAAAAAAATAAATAAAAGGGAAAATAATTTTTATATTTATTTAATAAACAAATTCATAAAAAAAAATTAAGCACATGGGTCATTTTCCCATGGAAATTGAACTTCGCTTATTACTTACAGCATCCCCTGGAAGCGCAGCCACCTGTCCCTGCTACTGCATCTAGTTTAATAAGAAAAACACCCATTTTCTCATTTAAATATCATGTAACTCCTTATTCCACTACTGCAGTGCGGTCGGATGCGGATGGATGGGCAGCAGTGCGTCCATTTTTCTGTGCTTGCTCCCGCTCTGGGCATGCCCAGTGCTCATTAAGTCTGCGCTCCCATCTGCCTTTAGCTCTGGATCAGCCTCCTGATGCAATAAATGTTATTCATTTGTATAACCCAATGTGATATATAGACAGCGTTCAGTTGCTGTGCATATGAAGTTATTCCTTTCCTATGACCATGAACAAGGCAACTGCATTTCGCGTTCAGTATCTGTCAGTCATCCATTTGCCTCACCTAAATTAACCGTACAGTACTATAAACATGTGTATTCTTTAATGTGGAAATTAAAGCTGAGGTCAAATTTAAGAAGGTTGCGAGGTTTGCGAAGCTTATCATTATTTCTTGAAAACATGAAAAGGAACAGAACTATCCTGAGGAGAGAAATCAGTGTTTTAAAATTCATTATGATTGTAGCCTCATTGCCTGTGGGTTAAGTGTGTATTTAATCTTTGCCTCACCATTTCTTTTGACCGAGCCTCATTATTGTCAGACATTGGAGGAAAGCATAGTAGTTCCAGCAGATAACTGAATAAAATGCTCTGGGTTAGGACTGTAATTAATGTGGATGCCTTGTGCACACAGAATAAAAATGATTTTCCACTGTGACTTCAGTAGATAGATTGCTCTTATATAAATGGTTCCTAGAGCATACCTTTCAACGTCATTTGTTCCAGGATAAGCAGGACTGATTCACAATCAGGGAGTGGTCACACTCTGGAGACATTGTACTGTAACAGTGCGTGGATTGGCAATAGGACTTACAGGGAGTTTACATCCCTTTTTATATTTGAAGAAAACTAGAATGTTGATTGTCATAAGTGGTGGTTACTAAAACGATGTCTGTATAAAATGGAGATCATTAGGTTGTTGTATGTATTAGGTGGTGGTCACTAGGATGCACTATGTAGTGGGTGGTGGTCACTAGAATGCTGTAAGTGTTTAGTTGTGGTGACTAGGATGCTATATGTTTTGGGTGGTTGTCACTTGGGTGGTATTTACATTGCACAGAGGTCACTATAAATACTATATAAGCAGGGGCGTTTTAAGAAGTGAGGGGGCCCTTGTGCAGGATTTGTACATGCCCTCCCCCATTTACCTGAGACAGGACTGTCCCGATTCACAGACCTCAAATGGGGCATGGTCTAACGACGCTGTAAGCCCGCCTCTTTTTCAGCCTGCGAATAGGTTCAGTCCCACTGCAGGGGAAGGGTGGCTCATTCGGCTTCTATTTCTTCCCTCCGGAAAATCATAGAGGAAAGAAATAGATGCTGAATGGCTCCTCTTTCGCTGCCAATTTTGGGTGCAGGATTAATGCTACAGGGCCTTTTTGTTCTGAGGGGCCCGTGTGCACTGCACACCTTGTACCCATTATAGATACGCCTATGTATATAAGTAGATGCTGTATTTGCTTGTAACTCTTTTACATAACACTTCTACTTGTACTTAATTGTCAATATATAACCCTGACCACATATCATGTAGCCTCTTAAAGATTTTTTTCCAGGGCCACTTTAATTTCCCAGTCCGCATCTGTACTGTGATACCTCCAATTCCATCATAACATCTACAGCATAGCGTCTAAGTCTAAGAGGGTGGCTGCCCAGGACACAAGGCTGGAGGGAGGTGCTACTAAGTTGACCTTTAAGCGTAAATTGGTTGTAAGTTTAGGGCAAGGGGGTGCTAATATATAATTTTTTTCCTTTAAGTAAAATTTATACATAGGGATCTGCACTAATATGTAACATTGGAGGAGTCACAACTATGAGTGCTTCCCATCTAGGATAAAAATACCTTAAAATGAGGACTAAGGACCTGTAACAATCGCTGAACCTTATTCAGATGAGCTTCCTTATGTTCAATTCCTGGTGTTCCCACTCAGGTGTATCTGGTAACCATGCACAGGTGTATTCCGTCACTCTGCTGGACTTGCTCATCAGGTGCCTGCATTGAAACCCCCTTCACAGATCATCCAGTGTCAGAGCAACAGCTTCCTAGTCTACTGATTACTTCTGACTCCCTGGATCTCGCTCCATGCTGTATCCTGGTTCTCTCGCACCCCTTCTTGTCGTGTCTTGCCTGTCCAGTAACTGTGACCTCTGTTGCTGGACTTTGCTACTGAAAGTCTCTTCTTGTGCTCCTATTTTCAGACATTCCTTCTGCAGTGGTCTGTTACTCATTCCTGGTTTTCTCCTTTGTCTCCCTTTACAGTCTCAGCGTCTGTGGGCTTGACAAGAGGGCTGCAACCTGATACTTGCCAACAGCCAAGTCATCTCCATCATCAGTAGCTCTGCTAAATACGTGGCTTGTAATGGGGTGGTCTATTTTCAGACTGGCATTAAGCACAGTGACTGACAGGACCATAGCCAGACGTTTTCTGTGCGGTGGTTTCCTTGTGGCCTAAGCCGAACACAGTTCACTTGTTCCAGACTTCTGACAAATGACACTTCCAGCAGCTTCTCACAGGAATGAGCTTCACATATCATTCTACAATATAGGCATACTTGTAGACTGCCGATAGTCCACCATCATTTAAAGACATACTGGTGGACTGTTGATGGTTCACAGTCATTTCAAGTGCAATAATTTTAATGTAGAATCCTGGGGCCAGATTTACTAAGCTACAGGAAAGGAAACATAGAAACATAGAAAGTGATGGCAGATAAGAGCCACATGGCCCATCCAGTTGTTACAATCTGTGCCTTTACTTACCCTCCTTGTTCCCCTCGTCCGTGCACTCCGTTTCCTTCATGCGTCTCCTCGCGCCCTGCGGCTCCCGACGTGTCTGTCTCCAATGTAAACAATGACACGTGGGAGCATCGCCGCAGCGTCAGTCAGGCGCGCTCCACGTTCATTGCAGTAATACGCTCAGGGACTTCCCACCAGAGGCTTGTCAGCTGCTAGCCAACATCCATCTCTGCAGACGGCCACCTCGGTTCTCCGGTTCAGGTAATTCCGGCGGTGCAGTAACACCAGTCTGCCCATTTGTTTATTCAAAACTATACTGACCCTAGACCCTATTTACCCTCAATTTATTTTACAATTTAGGATACCCTTATATTTATCCCAAGCATGTTTAAACTGTTCTACTGTATTGGCCTCAACCACCTCAGATGGGAGAATATTCCACTTATCTATCACCCTTTCAGTGAAGTAATTTTTCCGCACATTTCCACTGAATCTACCACCCTCCAGTTTATATCCATGTCCTCGTGTTCTATTACACCGCTTCCTTTGAAAAATGTCACCCTCCTCAAGCTGGTCACAACCCTTGATATATGTGAAAGCTGCTATCATGTCCCCCCTCTCCCTTCTCTGCTCCAAGCTATACATGTTTAGTTCCTCTAGCCTTTCTTGCTAAAGGAAAAGTGGAGATGTTGCCTATAGCAACCAATAAGATTCTAGATGACATTTTCTAGCATGTAATAGAAAAGTGAGAACTAGAATCTATTGATTGCTATGGACATCATCTCCACTTTTTACTTTCCCGCAGCTTGGTAAATCAGGACCCTGGTGTGGGAGGTTTATACAAGGCAATTGGAGAGGTTACTTAAGTAATGTTGATATTGAATGCCTGCCTGTGGTGAACTTGGGGATTTGAATGCACAAACATCTTAGGATCCAGTCCTAAATTTGTAAAGATGATTGGGGGGAAACACACTGGTCAGTTATTGCTGAAGTGGTGTTCCGGAGACTGAGAGTACACAAAAGACAGGAGGAAAGTTACATTTTGGCAAGACCAAGTTGCATTGCTGGTTGATGCAAATTAATTTGTCGAAATTGGTCAACATAGACATGTATTTGCTGCTGATTCACTTGTCTTCTCCAGTCAGTTATATACAGTGCTTTTTTTGTCATAGAACGCACAAGAATGGAGTTCTAATACCTTTTTTCAACGGCTTTTCCAAGTTTTAAAGTTTTAAAAGTTTCAGCTGCTAAATCATTAAAACGGTGCATGCTGGCTGCTTGTGTGTCGAGTCCGATGCATGCATACTTCGTCCGCGCTTGTTGTGATGGCACTGCTCGGCTTGTGTCGCTGTTCAGTGTGTGATTGGTCGTGTGCTCACGCGTGAGTTGATGTGAGTTCCATAACTTTTTTTTAAAAAAGCACTGGTTATATATTACATGTTAGGGTTGGGTTAAACTTAGGGTTGTAATTAAGGTTAAGTTTTAGGATTAGAGGTAGCATTAGGCTTAGGTTTAGTGTTAGTCTTCAGGTTAGGCTTAAACTGGGTGCACATTTGTACAATCCTACGGAGATACAATCCCCAGCTAAACTGTTTGCAAAATCCTGAGGAATAGAGGGTAAAAATATGAGTACAAACTACACCCTCAAGAGAGAAAAACCAACTGGAGGATACAAGTCTGATTATGTGAGTAATTAGAGCACACAGATATAACTTTGTGAAGTTGAAACTTTATTGCACGAGAAGTTGGGCGTGTTTTCTGTCTTTCATGTCTCTCACTGGAGTAAAAATGCAAAAAGGCTTGGAAGAATAGAGCAATTGAGAAAGACAGCATCACATAGTCATTTGAAATAATCCACCTACAAAAACAGAAAAAAGAAATGAATAGATACATCTCAATGATGGAAACATAGACTGATCTATATGTAGATACATTTTAGTCTATCCATGATGATACCGTAGATGGAACTGTGTGCAGGTATTTTCTTTGACCTTGCAGGAGACTTGTATACATTTATAAGTAGAGTGCCTGTAGGTTGTGCTTTTGCTTATGTGATTATATCTATCTCTTTTTGTGAGGATGATTGACAGGGTCTGGTGGTGACAGATTATCACACATCTTGGGCAGATGAGTTGTGTCACCTTACACACTCTTCAAATCTCTGATAGACCAACTGCCACTCACAATAAGCACTAGCAGAACAACTGGCAAACCAATTGGCCAGGTATTTGGGGATCAGATCACATGCTTTTTTACACAGGTTTAAATATATTGACCTAACCAGGTGACCAGAATTAATTGTAACAAGCAGCCATGTGAGTGTACACACTTATCCAATGTTGACCCATCTGGTAGACTGGAGATTAGATTGGACAAAAATGGGGTGAGTGTGTACCCAACTTTAAGGTTGGTGTTAGGGTTGTGGTTTCGGGTAGGGTTAAGATTGAAGTTAGGGTAAGGTTTGGGAATAGGATTATTGTAATAATGACCACATTTGTGAACATGTTGACACTGTCTGGCAGAATAAGGTCATCATGATAAACCTGTTGAACATTTGGTACCCACAGTCAACCTTATAAATGTTGGACTTCTATCACATATTCTATATAGTCTAGGCTAGTGTTGGCTAACCTGTGGCACTCCAGATGTTGTGAAACTACAATTCCCAGCATGCTTTGTCAGGTATCCATTATGCTTTTGCAGTTAAGGCATGCTGGGACTTGCAGTTTTACAACACCTGGAGTGCCACAGGTTAGCCAACACTGGTCTAGGCTTTGAATCTTTGAAAGAGGAAAATATTATTTGCTCACATGGGGTTGATTAACCATACTTTTTTTTGTTTATCTTGTGTAAGTTTTATATTTATTATTGTAGTTTTATTTTTATTGTGATTTCTATTTATTTCCCTTTTTTGACTGTCAATCCATAAATGAAATGCAATGCAATGAACATTAAAAACAACATTATTCTCCTTGGAAGTATTTCCCATAAGTGCAAAACAAAATGATGATTGCTAAAGGAATTGTAAGATTTTGTGGCTATTTTATGCATGGATGTTATTACATTGAATGCAGTTACATTCTTACCTATATTACTGTTCCAAAATACAAGTGCAGGGTACCGCACTGTAATGTATACTGGAATGCTGGTTATGCTGTATACAGTCAGACATGTTCTTGGGTCTCAAAAACCCGAAAGCTCAATATATCATTAATGGCACAACATTAGAAATTACTGAGGAGGAAAGGGATCCAGGAGTTGCTATTTCATGTGACTTAGAGGTAGCTAAGAAATGCAATGAGAAAGACAAGTCAGATGCTTGATTGCTTAGGGAGAGGAATCAGTAGCAAGAGAAGTAGTAATGCCCCTTTATAGGTCATTGCTATGGAATGCGGTGGACATTAATGGAGGCCAGACCTCTGCACGTGTTCCATACGCATGTAAGAGGGAAGTAATCTCCCATCTCCCATATCATTCCCTTTTGGGGTTTGATTCAAATCTGTGGCCATAAAGTAACCTTAAGTCTTCCATGCAGGTCTGCGTACGTACGGAAAGTAGAAATGTACAGGTGTGTCTAACAACGCCCACACTGTATCATTAAAATTGTTCCCCTGCCCCCCCTTGCGGACTTCAGCCATGTGGAGGGAATCTCCCGCCCTGTCGTACGGATCTGCTTACATATGGAATAGCCTAAATGACACTATTAAATACTTATTTGTGCGTTTAACATGCGTCTAAGAATAATGGGGTAGATCGCGTAACGTATTTACGCTAGCGTATTTTCTATGCCCCTAGGCATTCCCCTCGCTCGTACATACTTTGGTCATTTTACGCTTTCCAAACCCTGCCTTAACTTTTCAAAGCATAAGTACTGACGTACGTAATGGATTCACGTACGTCCCATACTGTACGATTTAAATGCCTCCCTTCGCCTACAAAGCGTAACTACGGGTGTCGTATGGATGACCCGCCCCTTCGTACTTAGTTATGCTGATGGTACGTACATTCAGAGTTACGTGGCGTAACATCTGCCGCACGCATGTGCAGTAAATACGAATGGGCGATTTTACGTCAGCGGCTAGCGTACGTAGGTCAGGATCTGGGCCAATGTGTTCATGTTTACAAAGGTGATATCCAACCCTTTTCAGTTTTGATCCACAATATGATTATTGCTGTTGGCAAATGTTTACCTAACTACGTTTTATGTCAGTTCATGATCCTGAAGCATTTCTGTCGGAAATTTAGGTTTAATTCAAGTCACACAAGTTAAAACATTTTCCTAGTTATCATAATGCCAGCAAACTGTAAAACATGTTCATACAAGGTGATGAATGATAATGATTTACTGCCTTTAACAAATGTGATTATTATTCATAAGTTCTAACATTATTGCTGGTCTACAATATAGTCTATGGATGAAAAGATATTGCAGTCATTCAGGGAGTGACACAAATAAATGCTTTTAAGAGTAAAAAACTATAAATAAAATATACTATGTTGCCTTAAAATCTTATGTGCTCAATTTTTTATGTGGATGAGAATACATTGTATTCTGCCTCTAGCTGTTTTTTATTTTTTTTTGATCAGAGATGAGTCCTGTGATCTGATTGTTTTGGTAAGTTCTTCATATTGTTCAGCTTTCGGTGAAACAACAAACAGAAAAAACAAAGCAAAAAAAAAAAAGTAATAAATAAACGCTGAATCGGCACCAAATAGTTTTCACTGCAGAGCACTTTATTGGGACGATAGAAGATGTGTTGTTAGTTTCAACATCTGTTCTTAAAGAAAATGATCGCCTAACATTTGTGAAACTGAGATATAACCTGAGAAGGAAACAGTTGTAGATTATTTTGTCTACAATTGTTGGAGTGTGTTATTAGTCCCTCAGAATAAGCAATTCTACTGAAATTTAAATTAAAATTACAAAGTGGCAAGAAAATGAAATCTATTTCTATTAATCAGTTACAGAAAGTATAATTATGGTCTTCAGTGCAGGTCGGCTGTACAAACAGAACTTTTTTTAAAGGGGTGTTTTATACCACCGAATTCTGCAATGACTCTCAAATTGATTGCTTCTCCTCCTCAATGCAGTCAATTTGGGAGCCACTTCAGATCATCCCCAGAACAAAGTCTCTATGCCAAATGGTGAGTATTTATTCTATCCTAACCATTATCCTAATCCTTACTGTAACCTTCCCCTTCCATTATCCTAACCCTAACCCTCTCCACCCTGCAGCCTGATCCTAAAACTCCCTTCCCCATAGCCTAAACCTAAGACTTTCCTCCCAGTAGCCTAACTTTCATACTCCCTTCCCAGCCTAACCCTAAAACTCCCCATAAAGTTCTACTCACTGTCACTCACCGAACTCAGTGCCGGTCCAGAAACGGACCACACCAGATCCAAGAAGAGCAGTGGTAGTAGTTACAGGTGCAGAAACCAGAGATACAGGAACACTAAAGTAGGACATTGAGAGAACCAGGAACTGGACAGTGTAACACAGCCAGGAACCAGGGAGCCAGAGCACATAAGTGAGCTCAAGGACACAAATCAGCAGACTAAGATTAGCTGTTGCTCTGACAGAGCAGTGAGGTACAGGAGAGATTTAAATAGAGCAGGTGATGAGGCAGCCCAGCAAGGTAATGAGTTCACTTGAGAGATAATGCTTGCAGCAGGAAGTAAACCAGGAAGCGCAAAGGCAAAAGGAATCATGTGACAGGCTGAAGGTAAACAAAACATAAAGGGCCGAATTCAGAGATCCATTTTAGCGGCAACTTACGTGCGTATTTTTAAGGTACGGTTCAACTGCGCATGCGTAGTCATTTTTTATACGCAGTTAACGTAGGCTTTCCACGCGGATGTTCATTACGGATGGACATAAATGCATTGCAAGCAGACTTGTCAAGCGGGCGTAGGTAGATACGCGCTGAAGCCGATCGGAAATATACGCACCTAGGAATTTTAAAAAAAAGGGCAGGGGGAGGCATTTAAATGAAAGGAAGTGGGTGCGATTACAGACATACGCACGGACGGAGGACACATACGCTCCTAAATGGCAGTGGAAATGCCTGTCTATGGAGGCGGAAGCCTCCGAGATAAAGGATTAGCAAGGTTAGTGACTGGGGTTTTGGTGGTTGTAACTTGCTCCGGCCTTGCGTATATTTGCGCTCCGATCACAGCACGGAAGTCTAATACGGTCCAAAGTGCTGAAATCAAGGAACTGAACGGAACGTAACTGTCCGGTCGGTGCGTCAGATCTGCAATCGGCATACTTACCCATTAATAAAAAAAAAATTCTAAATAGCGCTATTTTCGAAATAGGGACAGCTGAAAATTAGCTTTTGACTGTCTCCATTTCGTAAACAGCATGTTTGCAGCAGCGACTGCATCCCGTGCACTATATACAATGTTGAAAATAAACACACAGGGACTGCTCGAAATTGGGGACCGGATCAAGAAATCCTCTGCCACTATGAATGTAACTAAAGCAACAAACTTATTATTGGGGATCGCTGTGCAATCATAAGTTCCGTACATGCGAGTAGAGAACACTACCTAAAATGTTACACACCAGCCCCACGGAACATGGTGCTGGTTTGTAACAAAATATCTACGTAAGGGCTTAACCAAGACCTTACTGTACGATTACCAGACCTCCCCCCACAAATCATGCCTGCAGGCTGTCCCACCCCGACAGCACGGAAGACTGGATCACAGCCTGCACTGCACGCATTCGCAGTATTGTCATGTGGGCATTTCCTTATGCAGAGTGTGGAAAACGTCCACATTACTTAACTCTGGATCCGGTCCTGGATATGCAAACCAGGGGAAAGCTTATCCTAGAGACTAAGGATGCTCACCTTCCACAATCCACGGCACGCAAAGGCAAAGGCATACGCACACGCACACAACTCACTACCATTACGTACCTGGATCCTCCTGATCCAAACTTCCAGAATGTGTTTCCCATGGCAGAGCAGGACGGAGTGGGTTGCATACAGCGTTTATGTAAGGTGGGAGGGAGAAGGTATTTGAATAGTACATTAAGGGCTGATTCAATTTAAGTGAGGGCGGTGTGGAAATCTTAATGCTGGGTGGACAGTTTGCAAGTGGGAGGGGTCTCCAATCACACAGACAGACAGTCGGATACAGCGGGGGATCGGGGCACAAGCGCATCAGATGTAGAGCTCTGGATCCAGTGCTTAGATCTATAATGACTTCTAAATGTGATGGAACCAAAGTTTGGTTGCAAGTGAATTCTAATGCAATCTCTTATTGACATTTCCTTGAAATAAATAGTAGAATATATTTAAGCATTATTCTGAGAATGTCGCAGTTTGCACATTGGTACTTTCAGCATCATTCATAACATTAAAGCTAATAGTCTAAAAGAACAATTGCAATGTGATGAATAGTCTGGATCAAAGAAAACAACATTATCCGGAATTGCAAAATCCAAAAGTTATTTTAGTGTCACCATTTTACACCTGATTCCTTGTCATTACTGTACGATCAAGGCCCATACGCACAGTTTCTCAGACCGTAACATGAGCGTAACATCTGCCTCGCGCATGCGCAGTAAGTACAAATGGCCGTTTTTACGATTACGACCGCCGTTGCAAGCGAACGTAGGTGTGGATCATGCCCATCGAGAATATATTGTGCACAACACTGTGCACAACACGGGACCTCCCAAAACTTGGAAGTATTTGCAATTACTTATGTCATTCTTGACAGCTAGTTGCAAGGAACAGAGAACCTGATGAATGAATTAACAATATAATAAAATAATTTGTAAATGTATCTCACTGAGCATCTCCTCACGGTCCTCTGAAATGTATTCCCATGATGCTGGTTCCATAGCACAAATCTCTGGTCAGAGTTCTGTTTGCTTCATCTTGTCTTTCTATTCCTGTAAAAGACTTTTAGAACTTTTCATTGTAAAGATAATTTTCTTTCCTAATAGCATAACATGCATATAATAACAATACGCAAATAAATTTGCACGCAATGCGAATTAATAGTAGCGCACGCAATGCGAACCAATAATAGCATACGCAATGTAGTTCAATAGATGCGTATTTGATAATAAGGAAAAACAGACGCAGGTTGTGTTCCAAAAATATTCACATTATATATTTACTTCACTTTAACAATCAAACATATGTTACAATAGGCCAAAAATACAATAGATTCTTACCAGTGTATTCAGGGATCAGATCTGTCCACTCTCAAGGTTTCAATCCAGAACTCCTCTGCTGTCTGTTTCTAAGAGTCAGCTTTTAATTCTGAATATTCAACACTTTTATGATTGCTCATATTTTGCGAACGCATTTAACGACAATTTTACAACTAACACTAAAATGCGCACCTTATCACAAGGATTCTAGCAAATCAAGTACAAACATATTAAATATTAATATCACTTGATTGGCATAAAATCTTAAATAAAGTAACATACATAGATGGAAAAGTTAATTAAATAAAATAAAACTGATGCAAAAATTATAGTTTACATTTACAGTTAATCACACAATTTTAACATTCGTGGAAAGTATATTTAAAAATACAAACGTGAAAAGAGCGCGAAAATTCGCGCTCGTGCGTTCGCATGAATGGGCGCGTTCATATTTTCGCGGTCTTTGCAACGTGGCAATCCCTCGTCATCCTTTCCAGGCAATACGTGAATCTTTGCAACGTTCCCTCGTCATCCTTTACAGGCAATACATGAATTTTTCATAAACGTTCATAACTATACGCAAATGCGAATAAATTGCGTTCGCATTTGCGAATATATAAATAAGGGAATCGTACCTTATTTTATGGTCTGGTCTTAACATTTTTATTTTAACAGGCTGCAGGGACATAGGACCTGATTCACACTTAAGTAAGTGTTGATTTTCTTTGCATATTTTTCCATGGCGATCAACTGCGCATGCCCAGAACCCAAATATACGCACAGAAACCATGGCCAACTAATTCACATACACGGACTTCAGACTTATGCACGCATCGGCATGGAATGAGTCCCACATGTGTGGCTAGAGGGGTAAGACACTTAATGCAAATAAGCTGCACACAGGCTACTAATGTACAGTATGGCCAACAGAGTTAGAACTGATTTACAAGTAGGAGTGCCTTGCTAAACTAACACATGCATAGAAAAAGTTAAGGTAGCCCTCGACCACACGTAAGTTGATGAACCATATTGTTTGCTGTGAGGCCATGTGAAACAAATAAAGGCTTGTTTATTTAATCCAATGTTGATTTTACATTTTTTTACAAGATTATAACCTTATAAAGGTACCATTATTTGGTTATAGTTTGTGAAGGTTTTTAGAAAATTTTTATTCACTTAAAATTTTGTTAACAAACACCATTACATTTACTTATATTTAACTGTATTGGTTGTTTTTGCGTGTGTTGTTTTTTTTTTATACTTTTTTTTAATGTTTTATGAAAGTCTCTATATGTAGTGGGACATTGTATTTTTAACTTCATGCAGTATGCGTTTATGTGTATTGCAAAGTATGTCATGCTTATTCTTTTTTTAAATTATATTTTAATAGCTACTTTTATTTATATATGTAAATGAGAGTATGTGCTGTTTGTAGAATTTCTTTACTTTTCCAAATCCTAATCAGTGTTACATATCTTTGAATCAAAAGCAATTCTAAATCAAAATTATGAATCAAAAGCAATTTTAAGCAGCTAAATGCACGATCAATTCACAACTAATAAAGTCCCCACGTACATAATTTATATTCAAGAAAGACGTCCTTACTTTGTGGTTAACCGGGTTCTTTATTTTCTCTCCATCATCTCTCCCTCCCTATTCATCATCTCTTCATTTTCCTCATAACCTCCCCCTCCGCTTTATCATTTCTCTATCCCCTCATCATCACCCCCCTCCCCATTCATCATCTCCCCATTCTCCTCATAACCTCCCCCTCCGCTTTATCATTTCTCTATCCCCTCATCATCCCCCCCCTCCCCATTCATCATCTCCCCATTCTCCTCATAACCTCCCCCTCCGCTTTATCATTTCTCTATCCCCTCATCATCCCCCCCCTCCCCATTCATCATCTCCCCATTCTCCTCATAACCTCCCCCTCCGCTTTATCATTTCTC
>WWET01009140.1:12921-25421 GCA_011038615.1 Limnodynastes dumerilii
AAGAAAATTAAATTAAATTAATTGAAATTAAATAAAATTAAATTAAATTAAAACTGACAGCAAAAAGCTCGATTTGAAGCTGAAAGCACTCACTCCCTCCCTTCATATGGAAGTATAGTTAATCCCTGTCAACAATCAAAAGATAACACATTGCGTCTGCCGTTTGCGAAAATTTCGCAGAAAAATCGCAGTGCGGCTGTTTCGGTATGCGAACGATTCGCAATCAGATTTTTCGTAAAAAAAATGCATTCTACTAGAAGATTTTCGAAATTCAGATTTTCGAAATTGACCATTATTCTAGTTTGCTCTGTATCGAAATATACGCTATTCTAAATAAAGTTGTATTCGAAATACAGTCTTTCGGATTAGAATGATTATAATTTCAGACTAGTATAAATAGAAAAATTTAGGTGTATGCATTTTTCGAATTTTAGCAATTCGGAGAAAATTCGCATTCGCAATAGAAATTTTGCGATTCGAATTTTCGAAATTCGGATTTTCTAACCGGGGACCCACACCCGTTTATTAGTAACAATTAAAATATGGAAAAATCAAAAATGCTAAATATTAAAATGCAATATTATTGTGCAAATTATTCACCGTATACTTGCAGATATTGTTCCAAGGGTGATCCAAAATTGGCCAGTCAGATAATAAAAGGAATGTTGTCAAAGTTAAAAACAGCAAATAAAAACCTAAGCTATCCATATAAGGATTTAAAAAAGGGGTGAAGGTGTACCAAAATACACCAAGGTTGGTAAACTGTAATTAAATACGCAGCTGATGGAAGGGAGAAGTTTTACCTACTTCTCCATATAATAAACAAAAGAGAGAAAAAAATCCCCAATAAGGGAATATCCACAGCGCTAGAAACAATAAAAAGGTATCTATATATTCAGCAATGTGAAAATAAATATCAAACCGAACAGCAAACAAATATAAAATCACAGAGATTTATTAACATGTATATTTGGGTGAGCATACAGATGAATGCATAGAAGAGTAATAGTCCCTTATTGGGGATTTTTTTCTCCCATATAAGGATTAGCCCTGACAAAGATTAGCACCCTCACGGGTGCGCTTCTCCTTTCCAGGTGGTATCTTACCCTCCCTGCACTTCGATGAGAAAACAGGGACAGAGGGGGAGCAGTATCCAAAGACCGATCACAGGAACGGGGTTGGCAGGATTCTCGTGCACCAGAAGCACCTGCCGGTATCAAAGTCCTACACCACTAGGTAGCACCCTTCATTGTATAGGTTACCACGTCTCTCTTTTCTATACGGCTGTTGCGTTTGTTTTTCTACTTTGTTTCCTTTGTTTACTCCTCTCACTATGCCATCTAACTTAATTGTTTCTCGCCTCATAGCAACTGCTCTGGTCCTCTGACAACATCCTGGCTAAATATAAAGTTTTGTTTTGATTGCTTGATATTGCCAAATGTCTACTGTATGTAACTTGTTATGTAATCTGTTTCATGTTGCTTGTCCTGACTTCTTTTTACAAATAAAGAATTTAAAGGTTTAATTATTTATGGAAGAATAAGTGTGTCAACATGATCATCCCAACTTTGTTTATAGAAGGGCTCTTAATATCAAAAACAAATTAGTTAGGACTTCCTTTATGGACCACTATCCACCACCTCGACAGTGACCGAACACAACCGAACTCGGAAGCGAAACCCAGTGGGCCTGGCCAGTACCAGGAAGAGAGACCCCCTAAGAATACCTGGTACTATAAGTACTATAGGACTATCATCTCCTCCCCCATCTCTTGGGTTCCTACCCTGTTCATCCTTGGTTATTATACATCCTTATTATGCACTTTTTGGATTAATAATTCCAAGTTTTTAAACTTTATACTTTACCATCTTCTAATCCAGACACTACGCTACTTTTTCACACCTTGGTATCTTTCTATACTATTTTTAATGCCCTTCTTGGTAGTTTAGGCCCTTATTTTATGTACCTGTTCACATCACATATCTGTATGGTACGGTGTACATTTTATATACGGCCATGAAGATTAGGGGCCTCATTTACTAAGGGGAGATTTAAATCTCCAAAAAAAATCTCCATACATCTCCGTAGTTGAGTGGAAATTTTTTCACAAAAATCTCTGTGTTTACTAAGGGGAGATTTTGCATGGAGATTTTCAAACTCTGGAGATGTCCGGAGATTTATCTCAGAAGATTTATCTCTGGAGATTTAAATCTCCGTAGTTGCCCATGATTTGTATAAATGTAATGTTATGTATAGGAAAATGCTTGTTTCACAGTAGATCTCCAGAGTTTTCTTTAAAATCTCTGGTGTTATGTAAAAAATTGTGAGACTTCACACAGAACACTATTAGCATCACAGACCATCTGCACATTTAATGTTAATAATTAATTGCACTTTAATAAATATTTTTTTATTAATTATTCATTTATTTCTACTACGTTAAAGTCTTGCAAGAGCATTTTTAGACTTTTATATATTTTTAATTCACTGATTTGTAACACTATATATGTCCTTGAATTAATAGGAACTATTATGCATTATGCACTTTAAATGTTATTGCCTTTATAAAAAAGATTGCAATATATGTAAATGTTCACGGTTTCCATAATAAGGGCATCTAATGTAATATTGCACTTTATTGAATGTCTCTCACTGTACACATTTATATTTTCTATTATTTTGCTACTTACTTACTCTATATTATATTATGTTAAAAAATTGGAGGAACACCGTTATAAACACTATTATGGTGATATTTTGCTGCCCCTTATAAAGAAAATCTTATTTCATGTTTATGCAATCCCAAATTCTATATACAACCATGTATTTCTATATGTCACTGTTGTGGTTTCCATGGTAACCCGATTATAACAAAATATCAAATGGGCGCTAAATTAAAAAAAATATTATAACCAGAGGTAGAATGTGGTAGAAAGGTGGAAAAATTAATAACAAGAGTAACCATATATTTAAAATAACTAATAAATGAGGCACTAAATGCCACCAGGTGGGGCCCTATACTAGATAAACCAAAAAACAATATATAACCGCACAGTAAATAATACAATAAATATGACAACGGATAGGGACAAAATATTTCTCCCCAAAAAAATATTATGCTTCCAATAGCAAAGAATATATAAACCTCAAATGAAACATAAATATGAATATATAAAGGTATTCTAAAATATTAAAAATATAAATAAAAATAACATTCCATGTAAGAAAAACAGTACTCCTAAGTAGAATAAATGCTAAAACCTATATATAAAAAGTAAATCATAAATAAATAGCGCAGTGTGGCAACGGGCTTTGGTGGAACGCTGTTTCCCATGGAACCCTGCTTGTCAGGGAACTGTTTGAAATTTAATATTTAATAAAGAAGGTTTGCAACATTGTAACACTCGTTGTGAAGAACTTCTCAGAGGAGGACTAAAATTACTATATTCACACATTGGTTATTGTTGAGAATATTAGAAGGTTTTGGAACGATACCCTGGGGACATCATCATCCTTACATGCTTATAGCCCAAGAGGCTGGATCCAGACCTTGTTAAGTGCATGAACTTAGTTACTCCTGGGCTAAACCATGTTGAATTCAGGGGGAGCCAAGTTAATTGTATATTTTGCATGCAGGGATATATATCTTTAAATTGCTTACTGCACACAGATACTGACCAGCTTTACTATCACATTGTTATTTAGACTTGGGTTAGGAAACATCACCTCTCAATACTAATACTGTTTGCAGCAGATGAAATATGACTCCCCTGAAATCAACATGGTTTAGTCCAGGTGTAACTAATTTCATGCACTTAACAAGGTCTGGATCTAGCCCATTGTGAGTAACATTACCCTTCCTCCCCACTATATATGAGAGTGACAATATTACACTATTAGGATTTTTTCTCTTTTCTGCTTCCTTTGAAAATATACCTCTGGAGACATTTCGGAGCAGCAGAACATAAGGAGAGAGCAGAACAACATTGTGTGGGAATTACATGCATTTAACCCAAGAGATGTATAACGTAAGTAGGTGATTCCTTATCTTCTTTTCAAATATTTTAAACATTATTGCACCATTGGGAGTTGCTTTTTATCATATATTCCACCAATTGAGCTGGAAATTGATCTGAAGTGAGAACGGGATTGTACAAGCACAGTCCGACATCTCAGAAATATCAGTCATTTGATGTGCTTACAGCCCAAGAGGCAAAAAGTATAATACCATCTGTTTTATAAACGTGGACATTACAATATCACACTATTAGAGTTCTTTCTCCTGTATTTCTATGTAACGTTGGATATATTGTTGAGGAATACATTTAAAGAAAGAATTTCAGGAGTCGACCACCAGTGATTTCAAAGAGATTTTATTGAAGTAACAACATGTGTAAAGTTGAATAAAGGAGGACATTTCTTTTTGTTGTGAATTGGGAGGACAATTGCTGAAAATCAAGACATTATATTCTGTAAACAAAATCTTATATACCGTGGTCAAAATGTTATGTTTATAATAACTGAGAAGCATTTGATCTGTCTTTACTGTGAATGACATTAGCGCCTTAGAAATAACATTTTGTAAACAAGCGTAGTGTTATACTGTGTGTATACACATTATAATATAATTTAAGGAGATTTGGGAATATCTCCTATTTTTCTTGGCGACAATTGTCATTAAGGAAGGGCAGGAACCCACATCCCCTTATTTTTTTAGATGTGACGTGAGATAGAAAATTTGTATTGCGATAACTCATTCTTTTCTGTCACCACACGTAGACAAGAACAGAATTTATTTGGCTTCTCCTCAGCAACAGCACAGAAAAAGGGTATGCAGTCCCCGGTTAGAAAATCTCTATTTCGAAAGTATCTATTTCGACCACTAAATTGCGAATTTTCGCTATTACGAATGTTCGCTATTTAGAATTTTCTCTATTTCTACCGATCCCTATTTTGAATGTTATACGTTACGAAACATGCACATTTCGAATATATTTCTATTTCGAATTTTGCATTTTCGAATAGAATAATTTCTATAGCTATTGTTCTCAATTTCGATCTGATCTCAATAAATGAATAATACATAACACTAATAAAATAAATAATACTACTACTATTACTACATAATAATAATAATAATAATATAATAATAAATAAAAATAATAATAATAAAATAAACATAATAAACATAATAATAATAATTAAAAATAACCAAACATAATAAATTTATTTTATATTTTAATTATTTTTTTTTTCTTTTAGGAGCTATCCAGAGAAGGAGAGGAGGAACTTCTCCCTCCTCCTCCTCCACCTCTTCTTCCTCCTCCTCCTCCTCCTCCACCTCCTCCTCCGCCTCCGCCTCTGTCTCCGCCTCCGCCTCCTCTTCCTCCTCCTCATCCTCCTCCTCATCCTCCTCACCCTCTCCTTCCCATTCCCCCTCTTCTGCCCATTCCCCCTCTCCTGCCCATTCTCCTGACCATTCCTCCTTTCTTGCCCTTTACCTGTCCTCCTCCTCCTCCTCCTCTTATGCCCATTCTCCCTCCCCTAGCCAAGGCCCCTCCCCTACCCATTCTTCTGCCTCTCCCTCTTCATCGGCCATAGGTCAGCCAGACCTGGATTTGCTGGGAGTGCAGCGGGTTTCAGTGAGTATATGATGCATTTTAAAGTATTATAATACTTGAATGTACGTGAATGTCATGGAATGTAATGTATGTAATGTAATGTACAGGGCCGGGGCTAGGGTGTTCGGCGCCTTCCTGCAAACTGTAAATTTGCGCCTACCTGTTTAACAATGTGTCATTACAGTTTCTAGTGTATAGTATCCATGTAAGCATCATAAAACACAATCTTGAAACCACAATAAAAGAAAGCAAATGTATACAATACAGGCAGCATTCTAGTCTCCACTATACAAATCCCATTTCATTCTAAAAACTCACCCCCTTGCATATACTCCCCCTTATGTGTCTCCAGTCTCCCAATATTCCCATAATTTCTCTGCAGCCCCTCACTATCCCCATCATGTCTTTGCAGTCCCTCAGTATCCCCTTTATGGGCCGTATTCAGAACTCCCACCTTATTGCATATAAGGCCGCAGTTCAAAGCTATTGTATACTGCGCATGCATTATAATCTAGTTTGCATGTTGCATTAAATTAAATTAATTGAAATAAAATTAAATTTAATTAAAGCTGGAAGCAAAAAGCTCTAATTAAAGCTGAAAGCACTCACTCCCTCCCTTCATATGGAAGTATAGTCAATCCCTGTCAACAATCAAAACTAAACGCATTGCGTCTGCCATTTGCAAAAATTTAGCAGAAAATCGCATTGCGGCTGCTTCGTTATGCGAACGTTTCACAAACAGATTTTTTCGCAAAAAAAAGCATTCTACTAGAAAATTTTCAAAAATCAGATTTTCGAAATTGAAGCTTATTCTAGTTTGCTCTGTATTGAAATGTACACTGTTCTAAATAAAGTTGTATTCGAAATACAGACTTTCGAATTAGAATGGTTATAATTTCAGACTAGTATAAATAGAAACATGTAGATGTATGCATTTTTCGAATTTTAGCATTTCGGCGAAAATTCGCATTCGCAATAGAAATTTTGAAATTATTTTGGTGAAATGTAGCAGATACAAGAATATTTTATAAAATTGGAATGTGGTACAGGGTTAAATTGAGAATTTTTTTTATAGCAGATTAGTGTTTTGTTTGCAAATTATGCTTTAAATAGGGAAACCCAAGATGACGTCTGCAGTTTTTCAAAAGAATAGACTGGGCTTCTAGCATATCTGATGAAGAAAATCGACCAGATGGGTAGGAAAGCTATCATAATTCAGAAGTCGTCATTTCTGTTGCTCCCTTAGTACAGAGAAAGAAAATGCCCAGCATTCAGATGACAGAATGGACTGCAAAAGCCTTGGGGCCAGATTTACTAAACTTTGGAATCTGAAAAGTGGAAATGTTGCCTATAACAAATTCTAGCTCTCACTTTCCTATTACATACTAGAGAATGTCAGCTAGAATCTGATTGGTTGCTGTGGGCAACATGTCCACTTTCCCTAACCTGCAGCTTAGTAAATCTGGCCCTTGATGTAGACTATACCCATACCAGATTGCAATGATGACTTTGAGGATGCCTCATCAACCTTTGAGGAGACCAGATGTCATTGATGATTTTCAGTGCCAAAACAACACTTGCTAAGGTGACACCATACAGAGACATCCAAGAAAAAATAAATATTGCGCTGAGAACATTTAGGGATAATGAAAAGAATATTTGATCTAATGATTCTAACTTGGATTTTGCCTCTGTGTTACCCACGATGCATTCTGGCCTAGTGGCATAACTACAGTGGATGCTAGAGGTGAATCTGCTAGGAGGCCCTGGGGTGAGGGTAGACTTATGGCAGCCGCCATTTCTACAGCAATAAACGGCATGTTGTTTGGCGATGCTACTCTGCTAAGTCTTTCCTGTCATTGGTCTCCTCTGGGATAAAAGTAGGCCTCCTCCTTTTTGAGATCAAAGCTGAGAATGGTGTTGGGGGGGAAAAATCAGTCAGAATAGGTTGTGAGACCCTGCAGCATCTAGCTCTGTCCCTGTTCCACATTATCAGGACATAAGTAGAATTACACTACAAATAGCTTTTGTCAGAGGGTCTGGGTTATGATCACAAATGGATGTGACTTGGTATTACAATGTAATCAAGGCCCATACCACCACCATTTTGTGTTTGCATATGTCATAAAAGATTATGTAGCCTCCTGCTTTTGTTTTTGTTGATCCAAGGAAAGCAGTGAGATTGAATGGTTATAGAGGTCCTGTTTACCCTTACTTGCATTTTCAATTGCAAAAAAAAATGGAACTGAGGGTCCACATTCATATTCATAGGAAGTGATGCTAATATAAATATGTTACCGGATACACATTTCAGCGAGGATTCACAACCACGGACATACCACACAGACACAATCTACGTAGCAAAACGATACGTAGATTACGTAAAATAGTTACCACGCATGCATAGTAGCTACAATCGGCAAATTAAGGACTTATGTGCAATACATCCGGGGTTGTGAATCCGGGCCTTCATCAAAACAGGAAATGAACACCATTCATAGTGGACCGGCCCGCTGAGGTATGGTAATAGGGACATATTAAGAACAATAAAAGTGTATTTACTCACCATTTAGTATTGTTCCTTGTAGTTACACAGTGGTCCTTGGCTGCACTTCTTCATTATAAATACACTTGCACACATTTTATATATTTGAATTGAAGTGCGGCCTTGTTTTTTTGTTACTGTTAGTTTACTTTGGGAGCCTGACTCCTCCCCAATATGGCCGCTGCTCACTGTTCATATGGCAGAAGTGTCTTAATACAGACCTCACGAGTACACATATAGCCAACAGATGGGGAGTCACCTACAGGAGGTGCCTTGACGCTGTGCTGGTGAGCTAACCCAGTATAGCTATATTGTGATCTAAACCTCCGTTTTACGTATGTGCTGACACATAGTGTTATTTAATGTTTGTATGGAGTGCCGGACCTCTTTTGTTCCTTGTAGTTACACAGTGGTCACTTTTGGTACTTGGCTGCACCCCTTCACTTATATATACACTTGCAAATATTTCATATATTTGAATTGATGGGCGGCCTTGTGTGTTTTTTTTTTTTTTTTTTTGTTTTGTTTGGATCAGGTCCTGTAAGAGGGGACTGCACATGGATGGTCTCTAATATACAATAAGCTACTGTACATCGCAGTATAGGGACAGCATTGCCGACATTACATTCAGTGTTCAGGAGCTCGCAGAGCTATAGGGTCCGATCCAGACCTACGCTCGGGTGCGTTTTTACGCTGGTCGTAAACATAAAAACGTCCCTTTGAACTCGAAGGGGCGTGCCTGGCATACGAAAACCGTAATTACGCACCGAGGGCGGGGTGAGGCATTTAAATCGTGCAGTATGGGCGTGCTAAGCGTCGTAACTACGCATGGAGTATACGGACGCCCGCGGTTACGCTCAGGAAAGTTAGGGTTACGTGACACATACGTGAATGGCCCATACATTCACAATTACGATACGTTAATGTGCGTATTTTCTATGGTGCGCATGCGCAGTGCGTACAAAACAGCGATTTTACGTTTCTGCCACGCGTAAATTCGCTCCGAAGCGTTGTTCTGGATCTGACCCATGGAGTCTAAAGTGGTATGTGGTCACATTTGTATATGATAAAACAGCAACAACATCAAAACAACAAAATTAACTCAGTCCATCACTTTGATTATCTTGCTTGGAAAGCTTTATTATACTGTATATATCTATGTCACAAAAATAGAATAATCTTACTGTAAAATTTAATTTCCCCCCATCCGTCCATGCGGAACCATGTTTGGAAGGGGAAAGGTAAAGCATGCTGCCCAGATCCCACCCCCACTGCCAGAACCACATTGAGAATTTAAGCTGTGTGTGGAAAATGGGCTCAGTTGCTAAATCTGGATGCAGTCCATAGTATTCATTACACCAGTGCATGACCTTGGTCATGAAAATAATAAACCCTCAACCAAGCTTTTATTTAAGATTTTAGTTCAGCACTCTTTTTGAGCCACAATAAACATAGTTTTTGTAGTATTATAAAGGTCGGGGGCATCCTGTGTTATTCCTTCAGTGAATTTAATGACACACCCGGCATCACTTACAGCTTCTTTTAAAAAGGGTTCATCGTGACTTAAGGTAAAGAACTTATCTTCCCCAATTACATAAAATGAATTGTTTATATCTGTAAACAACATTAGGTGCCCTTTAGGTTTAAGCAGAGACAACAAGTGCTTTAGGTTTTGTTGAAAAGTGCAGCGATCTTTACTGACACTATCCAGAAGCCAAGTAGATATGATCAAATCTGCGTTCGGAAGCTTTTTAGGAGATGCGGGGTTTTTCTTGGAGAAGTCACATTGGCCAACGTATTTCACTTTCTGTCTTACCGTATCTTCTATTTCCTGAGAGCTTTTGCTGAAAATGAAAGCAAAAATGTCAACTGTGCATTATAGATAATAAGAGGCTGAATTAGAGTTGAAAGTAACAACAATAAAAGGGAGCAAAGCTAAACCCTAGTAGAACTATGAGTCCAGTCTCTGATTAGGATCCATAACTGAATGTAGATGTAAAATAGGGCTGTTTACATCAAAACATTTGCACCTGCCTTCAGGTCATGTCTAAGCCTAGAGGACTGACCTTCTGCGACCTCTTTCAGATTTTTTTTTTTTTTTTTAGGATGTGACACTTCCAACGAAAAGAAATTGCTGCCAATGTATTGTGCATTTGTTAAATCATTTCTAAATACAGTAAGAATTTGTGTGCGGAAGTCTGTTCATCTGAAGGAGAAAGGTGTGTGAACTCCCCCTGTCACTCCCCTCTCTCGTTCAGAACAAGAATGACTTATGCTGCCATTAGGTAGCCCTAAGTCATAACCTCCCTTACCTCTAAGTACATACAAAGAGCCTTTGATAAGAATAACAAAGTCCTAGGGGTAAAGTTATGCAGCGAGTCCCCTTTGAAAAAGCCAGCATTTATAGGCGAAACGCGCATCAGGAACATGCGGGTGGCTCTGCTGTGCACCGGAGGACCCGCTGTGTAATTTTACCACTAGGACCTTGCTATTCTAATTGGAGGCTCTCTGTATGTACTTAGGGGTAAGGGAAGGACAGGGCGAAATGCACCCGTGAGGACACTAGGACTATAGGGATAGTTCTCAGCCTTTTTAGATAGGATGCCTCCCAGTGTATGGTTTGTGTTTATTATGTTATCTAAATGTTTATAATCATTTCGCCTCATGCTAATTGGATCCTCACAAATGGAATTCTAGTGAAATCAATAACAATGATAATAATTAAGTCATATTTGCTATACATTCATAGGAACATCGGACTGGATCCACAATTCCATATGTCAGGGTACTTACACATTCCAAACTAAGTACTCATTGTGGTCGCACCGTTCATGCGCGGGCATGGTGATTATGCATTGGAACACATTAAGAACAATTTTGAATTACTCAAAATAACCAATAGTGATGGTGGGAAACAGTGGGCGGGGAAAGGTATTTAAATCATACATAAGGGCTTGGCTAAGATCCTCAACTATGAATGAGTCCTTTCGAACAGGGAGGTAGGCATAAATGTTAATGTAGGATTCAGGGCACAGAAGCTCCATAGATGCAGAATGACTGCACTATACACGGGGCCTGATCCAGACCTATTCTGCCTGGCATTAATATGCCGGACATGCAGCGTAAGATCGGCTTGAAAGCCGATCTGCGCATGCGCCGGGCAGATGTTGCCCGGCGTGGCTACGGAAACGCTTGATCATTGATCGGGCATCCGTAGCAGCAACGTAGTAACGCTGGAGGGGGCGTTCCCCTCCGTTACTACGCTGCAGTTAGTGCAGGTAGGCAGGAGGAGGGAGGCTAATGAGGCTGGGAGGGCGGCGTTAGTGTACCAACGCCGCCGTCCCAGCGTATTTACACTAGCTTACACCGGCCGCAATTAGGGTAGACTTCAGTCGGCGTAAGCTAGTGTAAATAAGCTGGAGTAAAAGGGAGTGTTGGCGGAGTGCAGTGGTGTTATGCTGAGCGTTAAAACGCTCAGTGTAACATCGTAAGTCTGGATCAGGCCCACGGAATCTAAGATTGCACTTAGCATATGTAAGCCCCCGTTGCGGAGACTTATGAATGCTGTGCCTAGGTCTAGATCCAGTCCATAGAGTTGTTCACTGAATTCATTCTTCCTCTGTGCACCTCCCATATACTTTTTGAAAGTAGTCCCAGGCATAAATTCTCTATGGAGTCAGGTTCATAATTGTTTGGTTTTCTAACGCATTATGTGCAGACCTGCAGACATTGATTACAAATTTGTCCAGTAGGAGTGACTGAGGTGTATCATGCTTACTGTCTATGGAAATAATAATTGCTGAATGACCATTTGTCACAATCTTAAACATTATATGAATCATCTTAGAGTCCTTCCAACCACTCATCTAAATTGTAGAGAACATTTAACTGTTAAGCAATAGAAGATAAGAACCACTGCCCCCCCCCCCTCTCGGCCATACTTTCTAACACACACACACACACACACACACACTCTCACTAGCACACATACTAACACTCACACACACTCTCACTAGCACACACATACTAACACTCACACACACACACACTCACTCACTAACACACACATACTTTCTAACACACACACACACACACACACACACTCTCACTAGCACACATACTTACTAACACTCACACACACTCACTCACTAGCACACATACTAACACTCACACACACTCTCACTAGCACACACATACTAACACTCACACACACACACACTCACTCACTAACACACACATACTTTCTAACACACACACACACACACACACACACTCTCACTAGCACACATACTAACACTCACACACACTCTCACTAGCACACACATACTAACACT
>WWET01009140.1:27921-30313 GCA_011038615.1 Limnodynastes dumerilii
TGTTAGATACAAATAAAATGAAATAAAAAAAGGTAGATTTTTTTGTAACTTTTCAGCTACGTAGAAACTTACTGATGTGCATTCCAAAAATCTTCATTGAACTCAACAATTAAGATTAATCAAAAGACTGCAGTAAAAGACATAACATTTGATATAGCGACTGACTAACTTAAGCTCCCTTAGCTGGTTACTTTCAGGACCATGGGCCTGATCCAGAACAACGCTTCAAAGCGAATTTACGTGTGGCGGAGACGTAAAATCGCTGTTTAGAATGCACTGCGCATGCGCACCATAGAAAATACGCACATTCACGTACCGTAATTGTGAACGTATGGGCCATTTACGTATGTGTCACGTAAATACTTACGTAGGAGCAGCAAAGAAGAGGAGGAGGAGCCAGTCCCCGCCGTGGCAAGATCAGAAAATGCAGAGGTGCCGGAGTTGAAGAACGGGGAGACCACTGCAATCTAGCCGACGCCAGGACTCCAATCCACAGAAGAAGATTCTTCACAACTAGCAAGGCTTCCCAAGACAGAGGACAGCAAATGGTGAGTGATAAAAACTTTTATTATTTTTATTACACCACACACTACATGACACTACACTCAGTATACGAGACCACCGGAGGTGAGCGAACACATAAGGGGTTAATATTAGTCATGGAAAATGTTAATTTAACAGGGACACATTATAATGTATTTCAGTATGTTTATTGTACACTGTATTTTTTTTTTATACACACAGCACCCGCAGCGCAGCATGGTTAGAAGCCTTACCATGCTGACACTGATATTACTACAAGGCTAAGCAATGCTTAGCCTTGTAGTTCTATCAGCACAGTATGGCTAAGGCTCTGAGCCATGCAGCACTTGCTTTTTATTGACAAGTGTTTTTGATGATCAGGGACGGGAGATCACAGTAAAATTGCACCTCTCTGGCTGCGATTTTTTTTTGTGTGATTTCATGTCTCAGTGAATACAACTATTTTTTTTTTCTTTCTATGGTTTGAATGAGTGATGTTTGCCATGGCAATTTTTTTAAACACATGAATCACGCAATTTGACCCTTTGTGAACATTGCAATGTGAGTTTAGAGGGTGAAATCACACGATTTATTGCGATTTTTAACAAATCGTTTTTTGTAAAGGAGGCCCTGAGTTTAAAATAAAGACAGGTGGAAAGTTACATCTCATCAAAAATCCATGTTAAATTGCAAAGGAGGAACATTTTATGGTGAAGCTTCCTGGCCCAAGTCTAAATAACAGTGTAAAAGTAAAGCTGATAAACTTATGTGTGTAACAAACAAAACAAAGTATTCTCCTTGTGCACTAGACCTGTAGTTCAACAAGGTTTTGCTCAGCTCTTAACTTTAAACTGTTTTGCCCTTAATCACAAATATAAAGTAACCCTGTTATGTATAATTACCTGACATACATCTACACATCATTTCTGTGCAGTGAAAAAAAATGAAAAAGGTAAAAAAAACAAAAACGTATAAACTGGAAATCCCCATGAAATTTATTAAAAAAACAAAAAAACCTTTGTTGAATATTTGGAATAGAGTTATGTAATGAATTGTGGTGGAACTTTTTTATTTTCTGTAAAGCTTTGGGCAAAATTCAGTAATATGCAGGAACAAAAACTAACTCTGCCTAAAATACAGCTTGTAATTGTTCAATCCAAAACACACATCAAATGTTGGAATAATATGAATAATATCAGATAACAAACATTGGATCCGATCCAGAGACTGAGAGTAAGGGCGAAACAGCTACAAGTGTAGACTTGAGGCTGAGTAGAACTATGCTGCAATGCGAGGAGTCAAAGTTTTATTACTTTGCATGCAGGAAAAATGATTCGCTTATGCACATATTTACTAAGGCAAAGAAAGGCAAAGTAGAGATGTTGCCCATAGCAACCAAGCAGATGCTAGCTGGTATTTTCTAGTATGTAAAGTCAGAGCAAGAATCTGATTGGTTGCTATAGGCAGCATCTCACCTATTCCTTTCCCACAGCTTAGTAAACCAATATAGCGCATAGCTTTATGTTTAAGCTGCACATTAGAGTTGCTTTAGGAATCGTTCTCTCAAAACTAATTCTGTTTTCACTGTTTAAATTTCCTTTGCAGTAAAACATAGTTTTGACGAGGTGCACATTTGTACCTGTTTTACCCTAACTTTCAAGCAATTGTTCAGCCCCATAATGGATACACATGGCCCCACATGGATAGGGTAGAACCTAAGTACTGTGTCAAGTTAGTAGAAGGAAGAAGTTCAGATACAACATCAAAAATATGGCGTAAGCAGAGTCCGTCCCGCATTAATTGTTACTAAATACCTTCCTTGAATTAGTATTACACCAAGCACTGAATAACACTGCATTATTATTATTAT
>WWET01009143.1:1261-21682 GCA_011038615.1 Limnodynastes dumerilii
TATATATATATATGAAACAGGCGATGAGGGCATGCTCAATTAATTGGATCTACAATATTGTCCAAATATTGTCCTTTGAGTGCACAAGATTAAACGTCCAGTATAACCACAGCTCCCCTTTTAGTAGAAAACAGTCCCAGGGCAAGTTTCTGTAGAGAATCTAAAATGAGAACAAAGAAAGGGGGCGCTTCATGGTGTAATAAATCTTTAATTAGAATAGACCAGTAAAATCACAAGCAGCATGTAAATACTAGCAGCGTACTGAAGAGATTGGAACCACCATTAGATAGTTCAACAAAGCTTAAATACAAGTTACCGCTCCAGCGGATGCAAGGCTGTACTCTCTCCCCGCGTCTCAGCGTCCCAGAAAGGTGGATCAACGGCACAATTGGGCTGTTGCAACTTAAGTTAAGGTACATTGTATTGAAGTGTTAAAGTGACATAGTATTACATTGTGTTTTATTTTGTATTGCTTCCTTTACTTTGGAAATACTTTGTAACCTTTGTTTTCTACAATCATGTTATTAAGGGCAGCTAATCTGTCAGAAATACATTCTGTGGAAATACAGAAATGTAATATTGTTCCTTTGATAGACACAGTAATTACTGCTACTGAAGTGATAAGTGATTGGAGAAGAGATTTGCTAAGTTTGGAAAAATTACTTGTTAAAGAGATTAAGACATTCTGGGACATACAGCTCCTAGAAGGTTATCTTGTTAATAATAAAATACCGAGAGGTCTAAGACTTCTCAAGGAACCTGCCTACTTTGTCACAGATGAGTTGTTTGTGACAGAATGGCACAATATTTTAGACTGTTGTTCCTTTAAATTGATACAATTTTTGTTAAAGGAAAAGAGAGCGGAACTTTTATTAGTAGAGAGTGAGATCAACACTTATAATGATAAATTTGAAGGATTAGATATGGATGAGGCATTCATCCAATTTAAACAGGATTTAGAGTCAAAATTGGTTAAAATAGAGGATAATATTATTAAAACCAAACATGAAAAGTTTCAGCGTGATGTTAGGGACTACCAATTAAATATAGTAAGAACATGGATGAAAAATAAAGGGAAATCCAAGTCAATTCAATTGGATGGTAATAATCAACATATAAATATTCAGAATAGGAGTAAAAATAAAAATGAAAATAGGAATACTCAAAGTTCATCTATTAACATAAAATATAAAAATAATTATAAAATAATAAAAATAATAATAATAAAATTAAAAATGTCCCGAATAAAAATAAAAATAAGTATTATTAAACAGACAAATAAGGATACCCCCTCCTGTTCACTTATAGCTAATTCAGCTGAGGGGGATCTCCCCAAGTAGAATAGCTTTACCTGGAGTGAAGTCTGGTGTAGTAAATCGAATGAATCCTTGGGTGAAGATCACTAGGAGAAATAGTGGGAGGGAAAAAAAATCACCCCTCCTAATGAAGTAGAGGTACCTCTGCTAACTAGGTTTAATCCTTTACTAGCAGATTCAGAACCAGAAATAATTTCTGCGACTCCCAGTACCCCAACGGATAGTCGACCTTCTACTAGTAGTGATATGTCTGAAACTGTGGTTAATTTCCCTGCTGTGCATTTTTTAGGACAGGGTTATCCACCATCTCTATATCTACAGACGTTACAGTCAGAAGTGGACTTCCCCCCTCTTCAGACTTAAAAAAAAAAGGCAGTTAGAAGAGGTAAGCGAGGTTCTAAAACCACCAAAAAAGAAACTAATGTAACAGATAAGGGTATCTTTAATTTATCTTCTCGTGTGCTATCCCATTCTCAAATTAGTCTGTTAAAAAAAGGGGTTATTCTTTGCCCCAACGTGCCCCCCAATAAATTTAATCTGACAATAGATTTATTAAAATTTACTCGTAATCTTACTCTAAAGCGTCATTTTACCAAATCTGATAATAAGTCCAATGACAGTGTGGACACTCAAAGTAGAACTCTGTGCACTAATGAATCAGTTAATAAAACGGGTTTAAAACCAAAATCTAAATTTTACCCGCTGGAATCGCGGGTTCCATATATAGAGCTCTTTGCTGAGCTTGTTAAGAAGGATTTAGATGGTTTGAATTTTCAGTGGCCTAAAACAGACGCAAATCTTAACAAATGGGAGAGACAAGCTCTAAAGGAGCTAAATGGCAGATTCTTCTATTGTGATTAAACAAGCTGATAAGGGGGGGGGAGATTGCTATACTTAATAGGGACTATTACATCGAAGAGTCCCTTCGGTTGCTAGGGGATACCAAATCCTATAGAATTTTAAAGGCTTTGTACATAATTTGGAGATACTATTGGTAGAGGGACTCAAGAAAAAATTTATTTGTAAGGAGGAGTTTGACTATCTCCTTAATAGTAATCCAAGAGTCGCTACCTTCTATCAACTTCCGAAGCTTCATAAAGACAGACTCAATCCCCCGGGCAGAACTATTGTGTCGGGGATTGAGTCTGTCACCTCCAGATTGTCAGAATTCATCAATATTCATATTAAAAAGTATGTCTCACGATTGGACTCCTTTATAAAGGATTCAACTCAAGTGCTTAAGGTTGTGTCGGAATTAAAATGAGAGGGGTCCTTTAGTCTATGTTCTATAGACGTAGAAGCGTTATACACCTCCATCCCACATAAGATGGGACTTGAGGTATTGAGATCAGTTTTGGAGGATGATCCCTCAGTTTCAGAGGAGTTGAAGGTTTTCCTGGTGGACTGTGCAGAGTTCATCTTAAAGAAGAATAATTTCACATTTTTGGATGTACACTATCTCCAAATAAAGGGGACTGCTATGGGTACGATTTTCGCTCCCAGCTTCATGAACATCTATCTTGGAAGCTGGGAGCGGAATTCAGTATATACCCATGGATCCTTCTCCAAAGTACGTTTGTTTAAACGATACATTGATGATGTGTTGGTAGTGTGGAGTGGGACTTTTGAGGAATTTAATCTGTTTGTGGAGAGCCTTAACAATAATGCTTATGGCCTTAGATTCACCTCCAAATTTGGGGGGAAACAAACAGAGTTTCTGGATCTGTGGCTTAGGGCCCTGGAGGAACCCAGTCCTTATTTGTCTTCCAGTACCTTCTTTAAGGAGGTGGATAGCAATAGCTATCTCGAGTATGGGAGGTGTCACTTTAAGAAACAGAGGGACAACATCCCGTTCTTGCAGTTCCTTTGGTTACGTCGGAACTGTTCAAATCTGGATGACTTTTATGAACAGGCGAGGGTATATGAAAAACGGTTCCGTGAGAGAAATTACCCAGACCATTTAATCCAGCACAGCTTTCAACAGGCTTTGAATACTGATAGATCTACTTTGTTAACCTATAAATCTCCCCCGAAAGCCTTACCATCTATATCTGGGAGGACGACTATAGATTGTCCCCTGGTAATCGATTTTAATAAGGAGAGCAATGTGATAAAAGGGATTTTAAGTAAACATTGGTCTATTTTGAAATTAGACCCTACTCTGGCCCCAGTTCTCCCTATCAAACCTAGCATTAAATTCAGGAGGGCAAATAATTTAAAAACCTCATTAGCCCCTAGCCTTTTAACTCCAATAACAGCTACTACCCCAGTTATGAATCATTTCCTTTCTAAACCCAGAGGTTGCCTGCCCTGCGGGGGTTGCAAAATCTGCAAATATATATCTAAGGATAAAATATTCTTTGATTCGTCTGGAAATAATACATTTTTTATAAAGGATTTCACAAACTGCAATACAACCTTTGTAGTATATTTGTTACAGTGCAAATGTAAAAAGTCTTATGCGTGCCCTGGAACATTATAGGAATATCCTTAACCGAAATACCCTACATACAGTCTCTCGTCACTTTAACTCCTGTCATGGTGGCTCTATAGAGGGTTTCTCTATTAGAGCAATTGAACATGTAACCATGGATATTAGGGGGAGTGACCGCCTTAAAAACTGGCTAAGAGAGAAGGTTTTTGGATTACGACTTTAAACACTTTGAGTCCTAGGGGGTCTTAATGAAAGCTTTGAACTTAGACTAGTTTCTAGACTAATATATTATGGGTATTTTTAAAAAAAAATTATTTCTAAAATTCCAGCTTTTTGGTCTTGAATGATCAAATATATTTTATCTTTGATATATAATCCTGTATTGTATGTATTGTTTTAAACGTTGGATATTTATAGAATTTTTAATATTTAATACTGGTGTATGGGAAATGATTGGAGATTCTTTGGGTTGAGAACCCTAATATTTCCTTTGATTGATGATCTCACTAGTTTTTAAATGATATTTATTATTGTAAATTTGTTTTGGAAATGTGTGTTTTTTAAAAAATGTTCGTTGTGAATATTGGAAGATTTGTGAATATAGTGATATGGCAGTTTTCTAGTTCTTGTATGAAATTTGAGTCTAGTTTAAGCAAATAAATTTATTTAGAAAAAGTTCTTTAATTAAGTACCTTTAACTTATCAATGGAAAATGTGTTAAGAAAGATAGTCTTGTATTTCCCTAAATTTACTGATGAATCGTTTAGTGTTTGATTGCTGCCACTTCACGTATTGACACACATTTTTGAAGTATTTATTATGTTTTCTCCGCTCCCATTCTCCCTTTTTTGTTGGTTAACATTTTTGTTGTTGTTATTTTTTGGAACAGGTTTAGAATAGGTTCCGTATGTATATTGAATAATTGCCTTTTGGTTATTTTCAATTTGTCCTTTTTCAATGTTATGCTATATATTGTAAGCTATGATTCTTATAAATTTGTTAACGAGCTGCTACTAACAGCTGGTCTATCGGGTATATAAGATAGCTTATGACACCGCCAAGACACACCCCCTGATGAAGTCAGACCTCTGACGAAACGCGTATTGGCGGGGCTATCTGCAATCTCTGAGCCTCCAACCCTCTCCTGCCTTTGGCTATCAGCTGCTAGCTGTGCTGTTGATCGACCTTTCTGGGACGCTGAGACGCGGGGAGGGAGTACAGCCTTGCATCCGCTGGAGCGGTAACTTGTATTTAAGCTTTGTTGAACTATCTAACGGTGGTTCCAATCTCTTCGGTACGCTGCTAGTATTTACATGCTGCTTGTGATTTTACTGGACTATTCTTAAATTAAAGATTTATTGCACCATTAAGCGCCCCCATTCTTTGTTCACATATATATATATATATATATATACGTCCAGAAAGACCGTCACTTCTCATAAAGAATAAACTTGCTCTTGGTGTGCTTCCGTGGTAGAGTAAAAACAGTAGGATAAATGGAAGTCACTCATGAGTCTTAGTAGAGTCACATAGCAAATTTAAAGGTAATTTATTTCCCAAGCAAAGATGTTAAAAACATATCCGACGTTTCAATCGAACTAAGCCAATTTTCTTCATGGACAAATAGACATCACAACATCTTTGCTTGGGAAATAAATTACCAAATGAGATAGGAAAGAACCGCACAACAACATGTAATTGGGATGGATAATATAACTCCTTTGGACAGAAGGTGCTCCTTCAATGTATTAAGCTACACAAGTAATAACAGACATTGAGTTATCACAGACATGACAACTCTTAAAGGAATACACTTAAGAAGGGCACTAATTATCGCAACAATAAGTTGAAAACAACTCTCCAAAATAGAATGAAAAGATTGAGAATTATGAAAAATACAACAATTGTGCTACAATCTATATTCCCTAACTCATCTATCAAAAACCCACAATCTATCCGGTAGGACTAGTCTTGTGTCGACACACGGTCGGCGTATATCTAGGTAATCCCTAGTATAGTAGACAATACTGCATCTCATCCATAACATGATACATGCAATAAATACATAATCAGGACGGAACAATCAATCAGCTTTCAGCTGTGCAGGCAGCTTTTAGGTAGGACACGAACAAGAAGGCTCACCACTTTGAAAAAGAACCCCGAAGGGTTAGAAACGCATCAGTGGAGCCAGGAGGTTGCAGACTGAATATCCTTACCGCGAACGGAAAGTGTTTCCAGGGCTAGGACTGTCCCAGGCAGGAGTGGAAACCCGGGCCATTACTGCAGGAGCCGTCCACCATACCATCTATTTATCTGGACTTCTGCTACGCGGGGGGGTTGTTTTTATGTATGCAGCTGTTTTGTATTTTACCTTTTAAAAGGATTTTTTAATTGGTACCTATATTTTATTTGTGTTAATAAATTTATGTGAACATACTTCACTATGCTTTTCTCTCCTCTTTTTATATTCCTAAAGAATTGAGGAGGAAGACATCAAGAAGAAAGATTTTATTACACTCACCATTTAAAAGCCAGATAGCTGCCTGCACTAGCATCTATACGGGACTTTTAATGAATTATACCCCGAATAGGGTGTTTGTATTATTGTTATCATTCTGCCTGTGGTTTTATAATTGTTGTAAAAAGATTAAGATGTGAACATCTCAAATGCAATAAATCAGTGTCATATTGCAAAGATGTATTTTTAAGAACAAAATCTTGGATATCTATGTAGGCAATTGTGCATTAATGATCGTAAAAAAACAGCAAAATTAATAAACATTCATATTCAGAGAATATATCTGTATCCAAAAGAGACAGTTAAATAAAAAATCTAAATCAATATTCTCATTCATGCCTTCTGGATAAAGAATTAAAAAAGGGAACAGTAGTACCCAAACCGTCATTGAGTGTTCAAAATTAAATGGCACAATACGTATTATAATCGTGACCAAACTACAACTCACAATAGGAAAGAACCACTTTCCAAAAAATAACAATGGAACAAGATAAAAGCGCAAGTTTAAACAGCCAGATTTAACAGAGAGAGTTGTGCTGAAGCCACCCCTTTGATAGCTTAGCTGTGTGTTTAGGGTTGTTGTCCTGTGTGTGCTTAGGGTCGTTGCCCTGCTGAAAGATGAACTGTCGCCCCAGTCTCAGGTCGAGCGCTCTGCTCTGTAGTTTCACCTAGGATGTCTCTTTACATTGCTGCATTCATCTTTCCCTCTATTCTGACTAGTCTCCCAGTTCCTGCCGCTGAAAAACATCTCCACAGCATGATGCTGCCACCACCATGCTTCACTGTAGAGATGGTATGGGCCTGGTGATAAGCAGTGCCTGGTTTCCTCCAAACATAATGCCAAAGAGTTCAATCTTTGTCTCATCAGACCAGACAATTTTGTTTCTCATAGTCTTTCAGGTGCATTTTGGTAAACTCCAGACGGGCATGAGTGACCATCGGGTTCTTGATCACCTCCTTGACTAGGGGATCTCCCCCGATCACTCAGTTTAGACGGCCGGCCAGCTCTAAGAAGAATCCTGGTGGTTCCGAACTTCTTCCATTTACGGATGATGGAGGCCACTGTGCATATTGGGACCTTCAAAGCAGTAGATATTTTTCTGTACCCTTCTGCAGATCTGACAATTCATTTGACTTCATGTTTGGTTTCTGCTCTGACATGCACTGTCAAGTGTGGGACCTTATATAGATAGGTGTGTGCCTTTCCAAATCATGTCCAATCAACAGAATTTACCACAGGTGGACTCCAATTAAGCACTAGGAACATCTCAAGGATGATCAGTGCAAAAAGGATGCACCTGAGCTCAATTTTGAGATTCATGGCAAAGTCTGTGAATACTTATGTACATGTGATTTCTTAGTTTTTGTTTTTTAATAAATTTGCAAAAATCACCCCAAAAATGTTTTTACACTCTCATTATGGGGTATTGTGTGTAGAATTTTGAGGGGAAAAAATTAATCTATTCCATTTTGGAATAAGGCTGTAACATAACAAAATGTAGAAAAATTGAAGCGCTGTGAATACTTTCCGGATGCACTGTATATATTTAATTTGTATTATTTGTATCCACAGTGGTACTCGCCAATAAAAGGTTGAGAACCATTGCACTAAACTATGCACAGTCTCTAACAATTTTTCCTGTCTCACACTATAACCTCATCAACTTTAAGCACTCTCCCACTAATTCTACTTTTCTGCTGTCTATTTTTAAGAAAACTTCTCACACCCACATACATCTTAATTCCATTAATATTTCCCAAATTTTTACAACTGCAACAACTTTATCTCAACTCTCTAATTTTTCATTTATTTTAACTACAACCATGAAATCTTTCTACTGGTATCTTCCCATCTTTATTCAAGGAGGCACTGATCAAATCAAGTCCTCTCTCAAATTATCAGCCTAATTAGTGGCTCAGTGAGTAGCACTTTTGCCTCACAGCTATGAGGTCATGAGTTCAATTCCGGGCTAGGCCTTATCTGTGAGGAGTTTGAACATACAGTTCTCCCCATGCCTGCGTTGGTTTTCCCCGGGTGCTCCGATTTCCTCCCACATGACAAAAATATACTGGTAGGTTAATTGGTTGCTGGCTAAAATAACCCAAGTGTGTGTGTGTGTATGTTTATAGCTCTAATAGGGGCAGGGACTGATGTAAATGTCCAATGTTCTCTGGAGAGCACTGAAGACAATATGTAGCGCTATAAATATAAGCATTATTATTATTAATAATAATAATAATAATAATAATATTATTAATTATAAAAATATTAATTATTAGTTTCCATGCCCCTGAAAGCTGCTTGAGAGACTAGATACTCAACTATTTTACTCCTTTTTAATATATTTATTAATGACCTTGGTGGTGGTTTAGAGAGCAAGTTTTCCATTTTTGCAGATGACACTAAACTATGTAATACCCCGTTCAGATTACCAGCTAAAAGCCAGAGTTTTTATGAAATAGCCGGGTTTCATGAAAACCCCGGCTTTTTCTGGCAATATGAATGCGAACCCCGGCTCTCTCTAGCCGGGTCTTAGACCCAGCTAAAAAGAAGGGGTTTGCGGAGAAAGCTGCACAGCAATGACCAGGGAAATCCTGGGTCACCACTGTCTTTGCAGAGGGACTTGAGTAAACTGGAGGATTGGGCAGCCAAATGGAAGATGAGGTTTAACATAGATAAATGTAAGGTTATGCATTTAGGGATCAAAAACAAGCATGCAATCTATAAATTAAATGGGGTAAATTTAGGAGAATCTTTAATGGAGAAGGATTTGGGAGTGCTTGTGGACAATAGACTTAGCAATAGTGCTCAATGCCAAGCAGCAGCTGCAAGGGCCAATAAAGTATTAACTTTTAATAAAATAGAAATAGAAATAAGTAAAAAATAGGGCGAAATATTCAAAAATATATATGTATAATACACGCTGCAATAATGTTGTAAAATAATCTGTATAATCCAAATATCAATGGTCAGAAAGCGTATCAAGCTAAAAAGGGTGAATGAACATAACAATTTACCATTTTCTATATCACAGTAGGTGTGCACTATTAAATGATCCGCTTTTTCTTCTTTTTTTGTATCTATATATGTTTGGATCATCTGTATAGGAGCACCCTCCCAGCATTGTCTGGTTATCTGTTTGTAATACAATCATATTATTTCAGTCTGTGCGGTCCTTTCCTCCTATCTTTCCCGTTCCCTTACTATCCAATAAAGTATTAGCATGCATAAAAAGGGGCATAAATGCAAGGGAAGACTGTGTAATTTTGCCACTATATAAATAATTGGTGTTAGTAAAAGTCAATAGGAGGATCCTGCATCATATTACGCATTTCATACCATGTTGTGTGTCTCAATGTGTTATGTATATTTTGTTTAATGGATTCAGGCAAAGTTACAATGTATGACTTTGCCTGTGGAAAAGTTTCCACAGGCAGGGGAAATAAGGAAAAGGTGAACACAGTAGTTTAACTGTGGAGGGCACCCCAGGGACCACCTCTCCCCCAACCATTGAAATTGCCGACAGAGCAACTCCCAGCAGCATTAGGCTGGTCATGTCTGTGTCGATTTTTCTCAAACAGACTACCAGTTTGCAACACAGAAGATTTAGCCTAAAGACTTTACTAGGTAACTAAATATACTAGCGCAGACTATAGATTAGATATAGAGATCGATAAAAATAGAGCTAGAAAACAGAGGTATGTCTTCCCTGTTGGAAGTTGATTAAGTGCAGTTAAGTGTAAACATTTAGAAGTAAAGATAATGCATACATGTAAATCCTTTGCTCTATATGGTGAAATGTAAAATTTATGGGAATGCTGATTATGCATTTTGTTGGTCTATTTTATTTTGTTTTATATATTTTCTTTAAGCCAATTTTATTCAGTGAAATATCCTTAACTAGTGTTTGGATCGCTGGGTAAAGGAACACATCTTGGAATGTAGTTGCATTTAGCTTGGATACACAGTGTATGTATGCTACCTGTCGTACTTGCCTAAGGCTACAATACTGCTGCTGTTGCGAGCACATCAAGATCTTATAGATGTATGTGTTTATTTTTATTTACTGCTCTGGCTTATAACAATATGGATAAGAATACTAATCAAGGAAAACAGAATCACTAAATGAGTTATTGTTCTTTCTTTCCCATACTTCACAGGGATTACATATTTAGAAATCCACCCATTTAAAAGAGATGCAGTGTTTGGAATCAAAAATCTCACATTTGGTATCAACAGCCAAAGCAATCCTTTTCTCCTTTACTAGCAATTTTACAATAAAGGTCTTACTCAGTGTTTCACCTATAAAAGTCCCTTTTCCCATAGAGCACTACATGCTCACCAGTACTTGGTCTACTTGAATCCCCATTAGTGGAGGGCCGCTGACTGGCACAATAACAGAAAGAAGGATGCAACACAGCTGGTTATTAGTAGGCAGTAATCAGTAACAGAGAGAATGACAGAACTACAACAATCAGGATGGAAGGTAAAAGTCAAAATATTCATACAGCTGGTATATCTGGGCTAGCATGGTTCATGCAAGGCAGAAGCAGAGTAATAATCAGTAATAATCAGAACAGTGTAATTTGGAACTATCACAAGGACAAGTAGGAAACAGGCAGGGGTTTTATAAAGGCCAGACACCAATGAGAAGAAACCTAAAACAAACTGCCTTTATTCAGCACCTGTGCTGTAGCAAGATATAGATGATAACTGATTGATATACCTACACCTGCTGACAAAAGCATCATGCACATTAACTGATTAACTATTTGCAAATAAAGCAATACTACTAGACTGGTTAACTACCCTACAGAAGCTGGCAGAAGTCTTCAGCACAGTACCTGATTGTGAATAAAGCAATACTATAAGACTGGATAACAGTCTAATAGTTACTAGATGATTTGAAGAGCGAGCAGTGTTGACCATGGCTTCTAGCACTGGCAACGAGCATTACCGCAGAAAGAAATTTCACTAATTAATTTTCAAAGACACATATTTACCATAAATTCCATTAAAATGAGAGTTTAATCATTGTTCAACATTCTCCAATTTCACTTTCCTTCTAAACGTAAACTTGTTGGTAAGTCAGTGGTTGCCAAACTGTGCGCCGCGGCTCCCTGGGGTGCCGCGACGCTCTCAACGGGGTGCCTCGGAATGTTTCTATTTCCTATTGTATTCTATTCTATTTTTGTCTTAGGGGTGCCTTGAAAAAAAATATGGAGACCCTAAGGGTGCCTCGAACTGAGAAAGTTTGGGAACCACTGTGGTAAGTACTTCATAGTCATCAATAGCTCTATATATATGTATATTAAAATCAGGCAAGTGCTGTCAGAAATCTATATGAAAAGTATTATAATATCATAGTATGTGATGGCAGATAAGAACCACTTGGCCCATCTAATCTATACTTTCTAACCAACCTCCCTGTCAGTCCCCTGGAGCCACACTCACTAACACACATACACTAGGGTTAATTTTGTTAGCAAACAATTAACCTACTAGCATGTTTTTTTGCATTGGGAGGAAACCGGAGCACCTGTAGGAAACCCACGTAGACACAGGGAGAACATGCAAATTCCACACACATAAGACCTTGTCCAGGAATCAAACGTATAACCTCAGTGCTGTGAGGCACAAGTGCTACTTACTTTGGGGTAATCAGATTTATACATTCTGCACTCACACATGCATGTTAGTGAACAATATGGACAATTAGTTCCATGGAAATTGTGCAATTGCCATTTCTGAAAATGCAGTCTAATTGTACTAAATCACAGCTATAGCTTACATTTAAAGTAACAAACATCTAGACAAAGCTTATCTAGACTTTGGTAAGCCTTTTGACACTATGCCACATTGCACACTGTTACATAAACTGAAAAATGTGGGATAAGAATCAAAGATTGTTTAGTGGACATGGTTGCAGCATACATAGGCAACAGAGGGGTGCAGTATATGGTGTCACTTCTGGAAATGGATAGGTTACCACTAGAACTATCTAAGGGATCTGAACTTGTGTGGCAACTACAATTTAATGCCAAAAAAAGCTAAATCATGCACTTTAAAAAGCACTATATAGCATTCACTGCACTACATTAGAAACTACGGAGGAGGAAAGGTATCTTGGATTCCCTATTTCACGTGACTTAAAAATAGCCAAGCAATGTAGCAAAGCAATGAGAAAGGCAAGTAAGATGCTTGACTGCATAAAGAGAGGAAATATTAGCAAAAAACGAGAAGCTGTAATGCCACTTTATAGATCATTGGTTTGTCTCACCTGGAATACTGTGTTACATTTTGGAAGCCAAATCCCCAGAATGAAATCAATACATAAAAAACAGGATGGTAGGTTAATTGGCTTTCGACTAAATGAACCCTATTGTGTATGTATGTATGTATGTATGTATGTGTTAGTAGAACAAAGCTCCAATGGGGCAAACACCACCGGAGAGTAAACTCTCCGGGAACTTATAGGGTTAAGGGGAGGGTTAGGGTCAAGCTCTGGGGAAGGGAGGGTTAGGTTTAGTGCCATGGTAAAGGAGGGTTATGATCAGGCTTCGGGGAGGGGAGGGTGAGGGTCAGGCTGTGGGGAAGGGTTGGGGTTTGATTTGATACTTACTCATATTCAGTGCTCCAGGGATGGATTGCTTTGCCTCTTCGAGTTCAGAAATGGCTGAAAGAGAATGGCCCTATCTAAATAGGGACGTTCTCAACAGGGACCCACACCCGACAGAGAGTGATGTGAATGTGAAATAATTTGCTACGCAATCTGAAGGCACTATATAAAAGCCTGGGTCCGTATGGTTTAAAAACATTGGGCAATAGTAACAGGCAGGTAGCTCCTTTCTGCCTTCATATTTTATGTTTCTATGTTATAGTAACTATCAAAGACACTCCTAGCCCTATAAATGGACATGTGTTCATTCTCACATATTTATAAGTTAAATGATGTAATTCTCTATATGGGAAACTCATGACTTCATGTGACAATGATTTCCATTAGGCATAAAAACAACTTAATTAAAGCAGCATTTTATTCCTCAGTTGCCTTTTACTTTTTGCTTCTAATTTTTATCAAACTTAATAAAAAAATATACATTAGATACAATGACATTTATGAACTATACAAAATATAGCCCATAATTGCAAATTCTGAGTCCCTTACCTGGTATGCAAAGTGGCAGTGCTGGAACAAGGTCTGGCTTCTGAAGTGGATTGCCTGGGTATACATACCACTCACTAACCATAGGACATGCACCTGGAGAATCTAAAATTACAGAAAAAAAGTAATTGCAATTTATACTGAACAAAGTAGATGTAATAATTACAGTAACATTTCAGGCACACTCGCAGTAAATACATGTGGTATGTACAACATTTTTCCAGGTCATGATATAAATGGAGAAATAAATTTTCACTTTTGCAAAAAAATTACATTCTTAATGAAATTAAGGGGGGTTAGTCTGCTTGCCACAGAAACAAACGGAAAAAATAGCCCCAGCACACTGATATAAACCAGTAACAAACTCTACTGTTCTATCTGTAAAATAAAACACAGCAATGTTCGTTACACATATTTGATCAAATATGGGATAAGCCACCAGCCACCGTCAAGGCCTTTCTGTATATGGTGGTCCTAACTCTAAAATTGAGAGTCCCAATGTTGGGTCCCATATATATGTTTATAAATTGAGAGCCATGTATAAAAACATGCAAGGGAGAGTCTATTCCCCATGATGTAGCCACAGGGTGCAATGTAGCATATCGTCTGGGCGAGATTCAGATTTTGCTCTAAGTTATTTCACTGAGTTAACACACCCAAAGTCAAAAATTGTGAGCAAAATATTTTCTCTATAAAACCCAGGAATATTGGCACATTACAAAACACAAGCACCAGCATGCTCTGACACCAAGGGCCTGGTGCAGTCTCTGTAATGCACCTCAGCAATTATTTAAATTTTAAAGAGCAGTAATACTTACTAACATGCAGGGTCTTCATCTGTAAGGGATCTACTTTTGCCAGAAAAAAAAAACATTTAGAGCACTACTAACAGGTCTTACTCAATAGACTTCCCAGCACAGAATGAGAAATATGCCAGCCATAAAGTCTATTGATAACCTGGGAATTTCCAAGGCTGTTATGGGACTTAATTTTTTACTTAGGTCCTGGCAGCCATATTGCATGCACAGGGTCGGACTGGGGCATGAAGGGCCCACCAGAGAATACTGTGATGGGGGCCCACCACATAGTCAATGGGTGTGGTCAAAAAGTCATTGCCAGAGGATGATTGTATCAATGAAACTTTCAAATAAACTGTTTCATCTGTGTGAAAAGCGTTATACTATTAATTTTCAGTTACAGTGACCCATATAATTACAATGAGTATCCTACTGAACATAAGGCAGAGAACATACTAATGATCACCATACAATAAGGACAACTTAAGATAATAGCAACTTCATGCTAGTTACCGCCATACAATACAGACTATATCCTAGCTATTGCCATACCATACACACTGCACCCTAGTATCACCATACATTACACATTGAATCCTAGTTATCACCATATAATACACATTTCATCCTAGTTATCGCTATACAATAAACATTGCATCCTAGTTATCATCATATAATACACATAGCATCCTAGTTATCACAAGTTTATCAAGACATTTTGCAGGAGAACTTAAGGCCATCTGTCCACCAATTGAAGCTCAACAGAAGATGGGTGATGCAACAGGACAACAACCCAAAGCACAGAAGTAGATCAACAACAGAATGGCTTCAACAGAAAAAAATACGCCTACTGCAGTGGCCCAGTCAGAGTCCTGACCTCAACCCAATTGAGATGCTGTGGCATGACCTCAAGAGAGCGATTCACACCAGACATCCCAAGAATATTGCTGAACTGAAACAGTTTTGTAAAGAGGAATGGTCCAAAATTCCTCCGGACTGTTGTGCAGGTCTGATATGCAACTATAGGAAACGTTTGGTTGAGGTTATTGCTGCCAAAGGAGGGTCAACCAGTTATGAAATCCAAGAGTTCACATACTTTGTCCACCCTGCACTGTGAATGTTTACATTGTGTGTTCAATAAAAACATGAGAACATATAATTGTTTGTGTGGTATTAGTTTAAACAGACGGTGTTTGTCTATTGTTGTGACTTAGATGTGGATCAGAACACATTTTATGACCAATTTATGCAGAAATCCAGGTAATTTCAAAGGGTTCATTTTCATGCGATATTCGCCTGAAAATGTAAAAAAACTGCGATTTCTCATATACTTTTATCGTCCCCCAAAAATTGCCGATATACTTGTCGATATTATGTATTTGTCGCATGATTTTTGTTAAAAATTTACATAACAGGGGCTGTCCTTCAAACATGGGGCAGAGCTAACGCTCACTGTAGGAAATAGTCATAACAAACTTCCTGTGAATCTGTAGTTCATTGATTACATCAGCGTAGGAAAGGTCATGGTATTGTCACTTTATCTATGTTGATAATAATGCAGCAGAGGCAGAGAAAAAGGAAGGTTTGTCATTGTCGTTGTGGGATGAAGGAATGGCTGAAGAAGAGGGAAGCATTCTCTCATATGTCCCTTGTACATAAAATTTTCAGTAATAGAAATATAAGCCAGAGGATTTTAAAAAATTGGTTTATGTGCAATGTTTTCTGGTAAAATGTTAAATTTTGGTTTTGAGTGAAAAAATTTTAATTTTACATGTTGTATTGCTAGCCAATAAAAAAATATTCTATATATTTGTGTATTTTACTATAACATGTATTGCATAGTCCATTACCAGTGTTGGGTCCACATGCACACTCCATAAAAAGTCCATAGTTGCAATACAGGGTCTATATCACATGCTGAGTCTATTTCATAGGCAAGCAGCTTTCATAAAAAATCCACATCTCACATGCTGAGTCCAAGGATGACAAACTCAATCCACATCACATTCTGTAAACAGTTGTGCCCTTTGGGATAAAGAAAGGCATCCATTTGCAATACCCATCCAATGAATTTGAGTTGTTGTGAATATGATCGCCCGGCGTTTAGGTGTCAGATTCGCCTGTCTACTTCAATACAGGACAGGAAACAGGAAGAGAAGGAAACGGCAAGGTGTCATGTAGTATTTTCATAATCACGCCTATGAAAGTAATAAAGTCACCTGAAATTTATCGGTGAAGATTTCACGATAATCCTGAAATGACCATACACTGTGCGAATTTAAATCACCAGCTTTGGCCCGATTTAAATCAAACATGTCAGAAGATCAAATAATTGTTCAAAAGAGTTTTTTGAATGATGGGCTTGGAGGACCTATGTTGGTATGTGATATTGAACCGGAGTCGGGTGAAAAACAGGACCCATCGGACTTGTCTTGGGTCAGCTTCTTGGCCATGGCAATGTACGAAACAGTCTTGTGGTCTATGAGCAAGACAAAGCCACCTCCAATCAATGTCTCCATTGCTCGAAGGCTATGGAGACAGTTATGATCTCCAGCAGTTCTCTATTACCCAAATCAAAGTTCCTTTTGGCAACAGAAAATTTATTGGAGAAGGAAGCAAAAAGATGCAGTTTACCATCATCAGGACTACTCTTGCTCCCACGTCTGCAAATCCACCTCCACTACAAGAGGCAATTTTGGATTTAAAAGTCAAGCACAGGTGGCCATAGGTTTTGCGAGACCCTGGGTGAAAACTTAGAACAGGCCCCATCCCTAAAGAGTTAAGGGCTGAATTCAGTACTGTCATTTCTCGCAAGACTGATGATGTGATCAGATTTTCAGCTTGGGATGCCTTGCGTTTTAATATCATAGACCATTAACAGGTAGTTCTTTTTACTGTGTACATTATCTAAATCCACAAGACAGAAAATTGGATCTAAAATCCAGTTACACATCACAGCATATATATAACCACTTAAAAAACAAACAAACAAACCCCAGATATGACTCCAAATGAACATCAGACCCCAGATCTTCATGTGGTCCTTCACAGTTTCCTGCAGTCTTTATATGCACTAATCAGTGTGCACAGGCTGGCTGCAACTCTGATTGGTGAATGGCCAATGTAATCACCAATCAGCAGCAGCCAATAAAGACCAGGCTGCATTTGGCTTTCGAGAGGTAAAGAGAGGATACTGTATGAATATTCTGCTTACATTTTAAACATGATCTTAATAGGCATGACACTCTAACACACCACCACATATAACAAGAGGGGGTGGCCCATTTTCTAGTGACTCACTTATGCTTACAAGAGACAAAGGAGCAGTCTCCTCTTCTCATCTTTGAAAATGACAGCTGCTCCAGCAGTTATACAGCAGTGCCCGGGCCATGGGCTACAGTTAGTGACTGGGGCAGCTGCTATTTGCATGTTCATCAGCATCCACAGATACAGCAAAGGTAAAGGGCTGTACTGTAAAAGGATGCTAAAGTAAGCCTATTAGCAGGGCCAGATTATCAATGGGGCAGATGGGACTACAGTTCCATCTGAAAATAGACCCATCAGGAAATCCAATTAATATGATAACCATTCGTCCGTCCAGCTTCTATCTACTGCACTCTGCTTGTGTTAGTCCATGTACCTTGGTCACTGCTCTCCTACTGATCAGATCTGTGGTGTCATTAATATGTAAATTGGTCAGTTTTGGAGCTGCTGTTAAAGAACTGCTGCAGCAGCACCTCCCATCAGCCATTGTGGAACACTGATGTGCCGTGTGAGCCTTCTGGGAGCTAGGTAATGTTAGTAAGCGTATGCTCCTTTTTCAATATTGGTCACACATAGCCTGGTCACGTCCTCTCCAGTGGGTCCTTTCAGGACTATGTGGCCCTTAATCTAACCCTGCCTATAAGCTTAAAAAGTTTAAAAGTGATGTGTTCCTTTCCCCTACTGCTGGCACCGGACTGTGTGCGGCCAACCGCAACATTTAAATACAGCAGCCACCTAACCTTTGGAGAGGCAGCTGTTATTGGCGGAGTCTAGTTGGTCTTGACTGTGGGGTTCCCTGACTTGCGGGGCCCTAGACGACCGCCTATGCGGCCTGTGGCTAGGGCCACCTTTGCCATCAGGGGTAAAGTGGCAGCATGCATACAGGAAGATGCCACTGCTTATCCATGGCTGCGGGCATGACAGCTAGGATCCAGTGACTGCAGCCAATACACAGGTAAGAAACTCATTAGTGTGATGGCATGTAACATAATGTTGTAGACATTTTATAGACTCTACTAATTCTCACTGTACCTGCATACATATACAATATTTAAATAAAATGCACCATCTAGTGGTGAGATGCAATAGTACAAGTATAGCTGAAGGTAACATTTCTATGTAACTTTGTCACATTTGCAATAACACATACAGAATTTTGTTACATGTACATGTTTTCTAAATATATATCACTAATCAATGAAACAGCTTATAGGGGAGTTAACTAAATGGCCATCTGTTAAGAACTATAATAACGGAAGCCCCTTAATGGCAGTTGCAAAAAGTAATGTGTCTCACTATTGCCCTTGTATGTTTTTCATAATAATAAGGGACTCTGTAACCCTCTTTCCCAACCCAGTGGTATTAGGAAAGCAAGATTTTACCTGCTCTTTTTTCAAATACCTAAATGTGATATGCAAATGGAATTGTGATGGAACCAAATGACTTGACATGTATATCTTTAAATCTCTCTGCTATTCCTTTTTTGCACTGTAACTAAATACAGTCACTGATGAAGTATTTATTAACTCCCATGACCACAGAGAAGCGTTGGTTACCATTGCATGTAAAATAGGATTCTGTATCATATGCAGTGCTGCTGGTGTTTACCTTAATGCCAGTGGCTATCAGCCCTAGTCAGATTTAACTAGGTATTTAACTAGTAGGGGGAAAATACTGATGTAGAATAGGAGTTCCATTTTCCTCTGCGAACACCAAATTTCAATTTACACACAGCCGACAGCTTGTTGTTGGCTGTTTGTATTTTAGAATATGGCCCCATTCCGAAATTAATCCTGCGACCTGCCACTGGACCCGTCTGTTTTCGATGCGTTCTGACGTCCGGACAGGTTAGTGCAGGGATGGGGATGTAGTTTAGTAGGGTACATTTAGGGTTGGGCTGCGGGGGGGGGGGGGGGGGGGGGGGGGGCATTTAAAACATACAGTATGGCTGGGAGAAGGGTAAACATAGGGTTAAGCTGGGAGGGGATGGATCAGAGAAGGGGAGATATAGGGTTGGGCTGCAGGGAAGGGAGGGTTAGGGTAATGGAAGGGGAGGGTTAGGGTAAGAATAAGCATAAGGGTTGGGGTTGGCGAATAGAGAGCAGCACTTACCTGTGTGTGGTGGGGCAGGCAGTTTCTTAGCAGCTACATCTTCAAAAAAGGGGGGGTCGAAAACGGGCCATTCACAGAAGTGACCCACACCCATAGACTAGAAAGTAGAAAGGCATAATAATCATTAACTGACATCATATTTAGGTACAACATTTACATCAGAGTTTTTTATTAAAAAGTCAGAAAGGTTTTTGTTTGTGTTGTAAATTATGTACTGGGCACTCTCTGTATGCAGTACTTAAATCTTGTAATCTTAATTTAAATCTGCTATAAAAAAAGGGCACGAAAAAGGAAATAAAAAAAATTGCACCTTTTAAAAATACAAAAAAGTGATATAAATCTAGAAACTATTTGTATTTATTATAAAGCCAATGTATGAAGATACACAAACCAATGTGGTTGTAAAACAAACTACTTTTACATTTTATTTCTAAATAGCATTAATATCACAAATAGAAATCAGGAACAACAAAGTTCCAACTCTTATATTCCAATCAGGTAAAACACTTCATATTTGGATTAATTCTAGTTCGATACAAGCTACATGTTGGCTGTCTGTTTTTTTTAATACAATTTTATACAACAAAGGAAGTAGATGGACACACTTGATACAACACAACATATTTAATGTATATTTTATCTGTCTTTAACAGCAACCATAAGTTATGCTAAAAAAGAAATAACTTGTATGTATAGTATAGAGAATGTATTGTGTATTAAAATGACTGGTTTAAATACTAATTCAAGATCTAGAAATAGATAAAAAAAAAAAAATCCATCACTACAGAATCTTCACAGTAGTGCTATATTAAAA
>WWET01009144.1:2143-16434 GCA_011038615.1 Limnodynastes dumerilii
CTTCAGTCTCTCCCCTCCAATACTCTCATCTTGTGTTTTCAGTCTCCCCCATACACACACAATACTCTCATCATTTGCCACCAGACCTCCACAGGAGTCCCATAATTTACTTACCTCACCTTTCCTCCGCGGCGTACGCTCCCTCCTCCTCGGCATCCGGCAGTCCGACGGCGCTGTGTGCCGCAGGCCCGAACCTTCATAACGGTAAAAGGTCTGAACTACAAGCATAGATACATAGATAGATGACAGACAGACAGACAGACAGATATATAGATATGAGATAGATGCTCCCAGCTTAGCCCAGAAGCAGGAGGGTTAAGCTTTCATCTTAGGCTTTCCTTATTATCCTTGTTATGAAATTTGAAGGAGGTCTTATGTTGATTGAAGAACTAAATTGAATTTAATAATTACACTAAAAGCCGTTTCTTTTCCATTGCTCATGAATAATACATTAAATTATAGAAACAGCACATCAAAAATATATATACAGGGGATGGGTTTCATTTCATTTCAATTAGAGAGAAAATACTGCTACACTGTATCCATGCTTTCAGTTCTTAGATCCTAAGAAAATCTGGACCAACTCTACATATATAATCCAATCTTGTAAGGTGCATAGACAGATACAGGGCCTGCACCATGCAGTCCTCAGGGAACGCGGTCCAGACTGTCACTCACCCCCCTCCCGGCTCCACGCAGCAGTGCATTGGCTGATAGGGGGTTTCACATAAGCCGCCATGACACAGAACAGCTGATAGTAAACCCCAATTCATCTGCCGGCCAGCAGCAAAATGAGGTTTTCTATCAGCTGATCTTTGTAACTGCCACCACGGCTGATAGCAGGGACCTATGCAAATGATACTGACATGATATAAGGTCACACGCCACGGAAGGAGAGAAGACATTAGAGGTAAGTCAGTACAGGACTTATCGACACATAGGGGGAATATTGTGAGTCCAGAGTGACTTGAGGGTGAATGGGGAATACCGGAGAGGCTGAAGACACCTTAATAGGGAATACTGGGAGGCTGGAGACACCTGAATGGGGAATACTGGGAGGCTGGAGACACATGAATGGGGAATACCGGGAGGCTAAAGACACATGAATGGGGAATACTGGGAGGCTGGAGACACATGAATGATAAGATATATAGGACCAGATCCAGACTACATAAGGAAAGCGTGCAGGGGTCATAAAGTTCACACAGAAGAAGGGAGTGAACTGCCCCTGTCACTCCCCTCTCTGCCGTTAGGCAGCCTTAAGTCACAGCCTTAAGGTACTTCTTACCGCTGATCCACTTGTAAGTCCATTTTCCAACTCACAATGTAAAATGAACATACTGTCCCCCAATCACCTTGGCAAGCGGAGGGGAAGATCAGCCCCTCTGTTCTTAATTCCTATCGTACAGAAAACACATGTAAAATCTAGAGGACGTATGCGCCCTCCCCTCCAGACACCGCACTTTGTGTGAGTAAATGAGGGGACGTTATAAAGTTAGAATCCGGGTCATAGTTTGCATTGTGTGGGGGTTTCTAGGATGAAGTGGGAATTGTACAGTGGAGACTAGGACGCTGTCTGTATTGTGTAGTGGAGACTAGGACGCTGTCTGTATTATATAGTGGAGACTAGGACGCTGTCTGTATTATATAGTGGAGACTAGGACGCTGTCTGTATTATATAGTGGAGACTAGGACGCTGTCTGTATTATATAGTGGAGACTAGGACGCTGTCTGTATTATATAGTGGAGACTAGGACGCTGTCTGTATTATATAGTGGAGACTAGGACGCTGTCTGTATTATATAGTGGAGACTAGGACGCTGTCTGTATTATATAGTGGAGACTAGGACGCTGTCTGTATTATATAGTGGAGACTAGGACGCTGTCTGTATTATATAGTGGAGACTAGGACGCTGTCTGTATTATATAGTGGAGACTAGGACGCTGTCTGTATTATATAGTGGAGACTAGGACGCTGTCTGTATTATATAGTGGAGACTAGGACGCTGTCTGTATTATATAGTGGAGACTAGGACGCTGTCTGTATTATATAGTGGAGACTAGGACGCTGTCTGTATTATATAGTGGAGACTAGGACGCTGTCTGTATTATATAGTGGAGACTAGGACGCTGTCTGTATTATATAGTGGAGACTAGGACGCTGTCTGTATTATATAGTGGAGACTAGGACGCTGTCTGTATTATATAGTGGAGACTAGGACGCTGTCTGTATTATATAGTGGAGACTAGGACGCTGTCTGTATTATATAGTGGAGACTAGGACGCTGTCTGTATTATATAGTGGAGACTAGGACGCTGTCTGTATTATATAGTGGAGACTAGGACGCTGTCTGTATTATATAGTGGAGACTAGGACGCTGTCTGTATTATATAGTGGAGACTAGGACGCTGTCTGTATTATATAGTGGAGACTAGGACGCTGTCTGTATTATATAGTGGAGACTAGGACGCTGTCTGTATTATATAGTGGAGACTAGGACGCTGTCTGTATTATATAGTGGAGACTAGGACGCTGTCTGTATTATATAGTGGAGACTAGGACGCTGTCTGTATTATATAGTGGAGACTAGGACGCTGTCTGTATTATATAGTGGAGACTAGGACGCTGTCTGTATTATATAGTGGAGACTAGGACGCTGTCTGTATTATATAGTGGAGACTAGGACGCTGTCTGTATTATATAGTGGAGACTAGGACGCTGTCTGTATTATATAGTGGAGACTAGGACGCTGTCTGTATTATATAGTGGAGACTAGGACGCTGTCTGTATTATATAGTGGAGACTAGGACGCTGTCTGTATTATATAGTGGAGACTAGGACGCTGTCTGTATTATATAGTGGAGACTAGGACGCTGTCTGTATTATATAGTGGAGACTAGGACGCTGTCTGTATTATATAGTGGAGACTAGGACGCTGTCTGTATTATATAGTGGAGACTAGGACGCTGTCTGTATTATATAGTGGAGACTAGGACGCTGTCTGTATTATATAGTGGAGACTAGGACGCTGTCTGTATTATATAGTGGAGACTAGGACGCTGTCTGTATTATATAGTGGAGACTAGGACGCTGTCTGTATTATATAGTGGAGACTAGGACGCTGTCTGTATTATATAGTGGAGACTAGGACGCTGTCTGTATTATATAGTGGAGACTAGGACGCTGTCTGTATTATATAGTGGAGACTAGGACGCTGTCTGTATTATATAGTGGAGACTAGGACGCTGTCTGTATTATATAGTGGAGACTAGGACGCTGTCTGTATTATATAGTGGAGACTAGGACGCTGTCTGTATTATATAGTGGAGACTAGGACGCTGTCTGTATTATATAGTGGAGACTAGGACGCTGTCTGTATTATATAGTGGAGACTAGGACGCTGTCTGTATTATATAGTGGAGACTAGGACGCTGTCTGTATTATATAGTGGAGACTAGGACGCTGTCTGTATTATATAGTGGAGACTAGGACGCTGTCTGTATTATATAGTGGAGACTAGGACGCTGTCTGTATTATATAGTGGAGACTAGGACGCTGTCTGTATTATATAGTGGAGACTAGGACGCTGTCTGTATTATATAGTGGAGACTAGGACGCTGTCTGTATTATATAGTGGAGACTAGGACGCTGTCTGTATTATATAGTGGAGACTAGGACGCTGTCTGTATTATATAGTGGAGACTAGGACGCTGTCTGTATTATATAGTGGAGACTAGGACGCTGTCTGTATTATATAGTGGAGACTAGGACGCTGTCTGTATTATATAGTGGAGACTAGGACGCTGTCTGTATTATATAGTGGAGACTAGGACGCTGTCTGTATTATATAGTGGAGACTAGGACGCTGTCTGTATTATATAGTGGAGACTAGGACGCTGTCTGTATTATATAGTGGAGACTAGGACGCTGTCTGTATTATATAGTGGAGACTAGGACGCTGTCTGTATTATATAGTGGAGACTAGGACGCTGTCTGTATTATATAGTGGAGACTAGGACGCTGTCTGTATTATATAGTGGAGACTAGGACGCTGTCTGTATTATATAGTGGAGACTAGGACGCTGTCTGTATTATATAGTGGAGACTAGGACGCTGTCTGTATTATATAGTGGAGACTAGGACGCTGTCTGTATTATATAGTGGAGACTAGGACGCTGTCTGTATTATATAGTGGAGACTAGGACGCTGTCTGTATTATATAGTGGAGACTAGGACGCTGTCTGTATTATATAGTGGAGACTAGGACGCTGTCTGTATTATATAGTGGAGACTAGGACGCTGTCTGTATTATATAGTGGAGACTAGGACGCTGTCTGTATTATATAGTGGAGACTAGGACGCTGTCTGTATTATATAGTGGAGACTAGGACGCTGTCTGTATTATATAGTGGAGACTAGGACGCTGTCTGTATTATATAGTGGAGACTAGGACGCTGTCTGTATTATATAGTGGAGACTAGGACGCTGTCTGTATTATATAGTGGAGACTAGGACGCTGTCTGTATTATATAGTGGAGACTAGGACGCTGTCTGTATTATATAGTGGAGACTAGGACGCTGTCTGTATTATATAGTGGAGACTAGGACGCTGTCTGTATTATATAGTGGAGACTAGGACGCTGTCTGTATTATATAGTGGAGACTAGGACGCTGTCTGTATTATATAGTGGAGACTAGGACGCTGTCTGTATTATATAGTGGAGACTAGGACGCTGTCTGTATTATATAGTGGAGACTAGGACGCTGTCTGTATTATATAGTGGAGACTAGGACGCTGTCTGTATTATATAGTGGAGACTAGGACGCTGTCTGTATTATATAGTGGAGACTAGGACGCTGTCTGTATTATATAGTGGAGACTAGGACGCTGTCTGTATTATATAGTGGAGACTAGGACGCTGTCTGTATTATATAGTGGAGACTAGGACGCTGTCTGTATTATATAGTGGAGACTAGGACGCTGTCTGTATTATATAGTGGAGACTAGGACGCTGTCTGTATTATATAGTGGAGACTAGGACGCTGTCTGTATTATATAGTGGAGACTAGGACGCTGTCTGTATTATATAGTGGAGACTAGGACGCTGTCTGTATTATATAGTGGAGACTAGGACGCTGTCTGTATTATATAGTGGAGACTAGGACGCTGTCTGTATTATATAGTGGAGACTAGGACGCTGTCTGTATTATATAGTGGAGACTAGGAGGGCGTTGAGTGAAAAAGATGAGGCAAGCTGAAGAAATGAGAATAAAGGTTGACAGAAGACAAGAAATTAGAATGTTGCAGCAGAACCCTAACAATAAATGTTAATGTATATATGTTGCTGGCTTTCAGGAACTGCCCAGACCTTCAGACAGTAAAACTGGGTACACACTTGTCCAATTCTCATCCATTCCGACCCCTGATCAGTTTGTCAGACATTGGATGAGTGTGTCTGTCACATGACCGCCCATTACATCCAATTCCAGTCGCCTGGACATGTCAAAAGATTTAAACCTGCTTAAATATCAGTGTGCATCTCTGTTTTCAGTTTTTTGTGTTTTTAATGATCTTTTTGTATATAGTTTTTGTGTTTTAATCTATCTCTCCTTGTTTCTACTCAGGTGTGTGATAATTACTATGCATCCACCTCCACATGTACCGCCCTGCCCCGTGATTGGGCAGTTTGTAAATGAATACCCATACCTTTGAAATGCCTGAACACCTTTGAAAAAGCCTGCTGTGGCGAAATGTACGTCAGGTCTCCCCGGGTTCGTTCCGATGTGCACCGGAGCCCCCGTTTTCTCTCACCATCCTGTTTCAACACTGGATCTTGTAATGTATTCCATGTATCAGAGGTATTTGTTTTTGAGTATAGATTAAGCAAGGGATTAGCATACTGCCCGGAAGGGTGAAGCGTGGCCATGAGGCTGGTAGACCTCATTGTTAGGGATAGCCTCCAGTCCTTCATAGTTACCTCAGTCCTCTTGTTACACGGCATTGTCAGTTTACACCTTCTGAACTTTTTGGTGCTTCAGCTGGCCTTAGCGCTTTGTATGATATGCTCCACACTGTGTCCAGATTTAACCAGTGTTCCTGTGGGAAGTGATTGTCTTGATTTTACTTATTTAAATGGACCAATTAAAGATTAATTAGTTTTAAAACTACACTAGTTTTTTGACTCTGTCATTTATAAAGGTATACGCCGCTAACAACCCAGAGGATTTCATGCATGTGGGATCTATTCCTCAGTGACCACTAGCGTTTGTTCCTCCCTTTTTGTTGTTGTTTAAATATCAGGAGACCCGGTCAACAATCAGCCGACTAATTTACAAGTGTGACTGGTTTATCCTATTCTTGCGCTTATGTAAACATGTCTGGAAGTGGCAGCCAGTCTGTCAAATATTTCAAGTAAAAGTGCACACTTAACTAAATATACGCCTGAAAAATCTGCAATACCGATTCAGAAAAAAGAAAGAAACCGATTAACCCCGTTTTGTTTTTTTATAAAAACAGCACATGCTATTATTAACATATGGAAAGAAAAGTAACCATTAAAAATACAACTTGAAATAATAATAATCATTACATAATATACAATACACACAAACGCATACTGCATGAAACGATCCACTACATATAGAGACTATCATAAAACATTTTAAAAATAAGCATTTAACAATTAGAAACAACACAACCAATACAGTTAAATATAAGTAAATGGAATGGTGTTTGTTCACAAAATTAAAAGTAAATAATAAAAAAAAAAAATGGCACCTTTACAATGTTAAAGTCTTGCACAAAATGCAAAATCAACATTGGAATAAATAAATGAGCTTCTATTTGTTTAATTTATAAATACACATCCATTGTTTGTAAATAGGCAGCAAGTCTGGCCTGAACTAAGTAGAAGACGTATGGGATTACAGCAAACAATACGGTTCTTCAACATACGAGTGGCTGGGGGCTACCTTAACTTTTCCAGTGCATCCGCAAGGCTCTCCTACCTGTGAATCAGTCCTAACTCTGTTGGAACGCCCATATTGTACATTAGTAGCCCGTGTGCAGCTCATCTGCATTACGAATCTTGCCCCTCTAGCCACACATGCGGGACTCGTTACTTGCTGATGCGTGCATCAGTCCTAAGCTAGATGTCCGTGTATGTGAATCAGTCGGCCATGGTTTACATGCATATATTTGCGCAGCTTATCTGATCGTATAAATACACATGTCGATTCTACACTTACTTACGTGTGAATACAGTCCTTTCTGTATATGGTTACAGCACATGGAGAGCAGAGATCCGCAGTAAAATTGGATAGGTGTGTAGGCATAGATCGGATGTTGTTCTGGGTCTGGCAGCTTCTGATGTGACGGGTCCAGCGGCTTCCCAAAAATGTATTTAAAAAAAATCACAAATGGCTGCCGTTTCAAAATAGAGACAACTGAAAATGAGCTTTCGCCTGTCTATACTTCTAAAAGGTCTTTTAGAATATATTGCTTGCCAAAAGGGGGCGTTTTCTGAATGCCCCCTTGTATTAAGAGCTGTTACCTCTAAAAATAAGTGGTCTTTAAACGGATTGAATCTTGGAGGAGTTGTCTTAACATGGGAACTTACTTATTGGCACAAACACATTGGGCCAGATCCAGACTTAAGTCCCCTGTAAGAACGATTGTGTAGCTACGCACTCGTAAGTATAATGCACTCCCCTCGGACGCACGTAATTAAGGTAATTTACGTGTCCTAAACCCTACCTTCACTTTTCCAGCGTTCGTACGTATCAACTTGTCTAATCCAGCCCATACTGTACACTTTAAGGGCCTGATCCAGACCTACGCCCGCGAGCGTAGCGTATGATCGCCCGGGCGTATAAACTTTCACCCCCATGACACTCCCAAAAAATCACAAATGGCTGCCGTTTCAAAATAGAGAAAATGAGCTTTCGCCTGTCTATATTTCTAAAAGGTCTTTTTCTTTGCAGCAAACTCCGTCCCATTTACACAGTTAAAGAATTTGGAAGTTTTAGATAGTTGTCCTAGTAAAACGACAACGCGCATATATTGCTGGCCAAAAGGGGGGCGTTTTCTGAATGCCCCCTTGTATTAAGAGCTGTTACCTCTAAAAATAAGGGGTCTTTAAACGGATTGATTCTTTTAGGAGTTGTCTCAAAATGGGAACTTATTTTTTGACACAAACACATTTGGCCAGATCCAGACTTAAGTCCACTGTAAGTACGATTGTGTAGCTACGCACTCGTAAGTATAATGCACTCCCCTCGGACGGACGTAATTAAGATAATTTACGTGTCCTAAACCCTACCTTAACTTTTCCAGCGTTCGTACGTATCAACTTGTCTAATCCAGCCTATAGTGTACACTTTAAATGCCTCCCTCCACCTAGAATGCGTATTTTTTGCTAGCGCAGGGATGACACGCCCCTTCGTATGTAGTTACGCACTTGCTACGTACGATCGGAGTTAAGAGTCATAACATCTGCCGTGCACATGCGCAGAACGTACAAACAGCCAAATTTATGCATTCAGCATACGTAAATTCGCAGTCATACTTAGGTCTGGATCTACCCCATTATGAGATTTGTGCCTTACAGGGCACCAGGACACCAGCCCTGAAGGTGGCACATCTCCATTGTATCTGGCAGTTCAGTGCCACGGACACTCAAAGAATATTGGAGTCACACAAAGTATGTGCAAGTAATCTGCGTCTCCTAGGCATGAGCGGCAGTGGCTGCTTTGGATGCAGGGAGTTCAGGGGCTGTCTCTCTGCCTGCAGCATCCAATCATTGCATCGGAGCTGCAAAGGGAGGGACCAATGCCCTGATCTCCCCGCATACCTTTGATGACATTACTTTGAGGTCATCACGTGCAGGGTTATTGGGAGATCAGATGTGGATCTCCCAGTCAGCCTGTGCGCAACAGCTTCGAAGAGCAGCCTGCAAGAATGCAGATGGAAGAGGAGGAAGATAGAAGAAGCAGCAGCAGCAAAGAGGTACCTAAACTTGAGTGTGTTTTTGTGCTGCTCATTTCATGGGGACAGGGCATGGGAAGAGGGACCCGGGAAGGGGGAAGGCTGGGGGCAACAGAATTTATCTTGCCTCCAGGCAACTCTGATGATGTTACACTGCTGCATTACATTGCTGATCCCTCCTGTATTCCAAAGTGTCTTTTGGCGTCCCTGATCCCTGACCTGACCTGAATTTTGCTGACCAGTTCATTGTATAAGCAGGAATATTAAAACAACATTTTCTCTTTTCCAAGTAACATGAAATAACGGCCTGATTTATTTATGTAATGAAAGGAGGCAAAGACTTCACTACCTCACGATTTTTTTGCATGTTTCACCCTGTTTCTCATCACACAATCCTTCTGCAAAATTTGCAATGCTCGGGAACTCTTTGATAAGCGCCAGAATCTAATCCTGTAATCATTACACTTATTATTGTCCTGCTAGTAGCTATAACTCCATGTACTGCCCCCCTGCTCCCGCTCTCAATGTGCACTAGAAAATGGTCTTTGTCATGAAAAAAATCTCTTCTTATCTCTGCCAATTTCCAAGCACTTAAATATCTTGATAACCTTAATGCATTCAGTGGGTTCAAACCAGAAAGTCTGAGTGCGTTTTTTTGTTGTTGCAATTTTCCTTTTAATGTATTGCTTAGAGTAATTGTTAGGAGTTCTAAATCTTCATGTTCATATATTTTTCTAGGACTTTTCATTCTGTAATGATTTTGCAGCAAATTTCAGATATAAGCTTTTTTGGGCATGTTGCCGGGTGATTGCAGAGTGATGCAGGGGGTGGAGTTGCTATGGAGCCCAGAGGAGAAGGATGAAGGGGGGGGGGGTCTGAGACATCATCTAGCCTGCACCCAGCTGTCTACACATGCACAGAGCGGGCGGTGGCTGTACTACGCAAATGTCGGATGGTGGGGATAGAGCATGAGTCTCTCTTGCTCCATCCAGACTTCTTCCAGTGCCTTTGGGTGGGGGATAGGTATGCAGATGAGGGTGAGTGGATGGTGGCAGGCACTTCCACGCGGATCTGCGTTCGCAATCCGAGCGTATGACTTAAGGTTGGGCTATGGACACACATGCGAGGGGAGTGACATGGGAGCTCACTTCCCTCTCTGACTTCTGCATACCCTCCAACATTACCCATTCCATTAGGTACAAAATATTCTGCTTCTCAGTTTCCAACTGTCAGTTACTATGGTAACCACCTATGTTTAAAAGACAAATAGTTTACTTTAAATATCAGTTAAGTCCTTTCACCAGGTGAGTGACAGTTGGAAGCTCAGGTGTGGAGTATATTGTACCTAATGGAATGGGTCATGTTGGAGGGTCTCCCTCTGTTCATACGGAACACGCAGGGAGGTCAGGATCAGGTCCAGTGACCTCTAATAGTGTGTAATGTGTAATGCCGGAATTGCGGGCTCTTCAGTTCTAAGCATGCTCAGACTCTCCTGGCTTGGGCCCACTGTCAAAAAAATAACTACAGACACAAATGGGAAAAGAGCCATTAAAATCCTAAACTTCCATTTAAAAATATAAATATATACGAAAACTTCCACCATTTGTGCGAAAACGTCTACAGTAAAATCTGTGTTAATATTTACAAACCTAGAGCTGTAGGAAAAGAAAAGTGGAGATTTTACCCATAACAACCAATGAGATTTTAGCTGACATTTTCTAGCATGTATTAGGAAAGTGAGATCTAGAATCTGATTGGTTAAGGAGAATATCTCCACTTTTTCCTTTCCTGCAGCTTAGTAAATCTGGCCCCTAGTGTTCCTATTACATTCAGACAGAATACATCTAGATACAAATCATGCTTCTGGATGCTATTGTTGCAGCCGTACATTCCCGCTGTATTGCAGACAAAGCCCTCTTTGTTTAGATTTATAACTGGTCATTATATCAGAAGTGATGCTAGCGGCGATAAGCCCTGGGAATAAGTTGCTGCAAATTACATTGCTATCAGGAACAAATTTGTATATTAAACCTGTGCTTCAGTGTCTGTCAGACGTGTCCTAGACAGGAACAGGCTGTATCTCTTGCCAATAATGTAACCAGATTACCCTTTATATAGACGTTGTCTCATTCTTCTTGTCTGATAGAACGTTCTTTATAGCATCTTAGCTGTACATGTCCTATTCTGCAATGAATCCTCAGGTCACTTAAGACTCAGTCAATTAACATAAGTAGGCAGCCATTTCTTGTCAGTCAATTAAATACTGAGAACAGCTTATGTAAATGTATCTCAGTACATTAATATTGCTACAAAAGGTGTATACTGGAGAACTACAAACCCCAGAAAGACACATAAAGGCATGAATAGTAAAGGAATGGGCCAGGTTATATAGTGGGAATACCCGGTTGCCCTGGTGAGATGTAATGACATTCCTATAGTCAGGGGCTGGCTGGCATATTTTAGCCTGGGGGGCAAGACCAAAGCACTGGCCCATAAGTAACGGCCCATCCTCAGAGTTGTTACATATTTAATTGGGGATTCAGTGTATAGGCAGCACACTTAGGGCCTCATTTACAAAAAAAAGATTTTTGATGGCGAGATGAAATAGTTTCATCTCGCTGCGATTTAACCGCGATTTTTTGGTTTAAATTGCGGTATTCATAAATATGCAATTTTACCGCGATTTAAATCAAATCACTCAAATTGCTGTGATTTTGAAAGGGCTAAATTGTGGTGGTTTTCTATAGAAAAGCACTGCGATTAGACCTTTAAAAATTTGCAGCAAGTCGCGGGAGTTTAAAAAAAAAACAAGTGCTTGCATGGTTGAAAGCCTTAGCCATGCTGTGCTGATAGACCTACAAGGCTAAGCATTGCTTAGCCTTGTAGTAATATCAGCGACAGCATGGTAAGGCTTCTAACCCCGCCCCGCTGTGTGTAGTGCGTGTAAAAAAAAAAAAAGGGCATGGACAAAACCATGCTGATTTCAGGGGAAGTCACACTAATGGTGTTCTATGCATACAGGGAGAATTCTTTGCTTTTGTTTATTGCACAGATACTGAGCAGCTTCACTTTTACACTGTTATTTAGGCTTGGGATGGGAAACATCACCATTTAATCATAATACTGGTTGCAACAGATGACTTTCCTATCTTATTCTCTAACTCTGAATCTGGGCCAGAGGTACTAGGTAATATTTTAGGCTCATTTAAACAACTAGTAAAAATATTTAGTGGGAAAGCATCCTCATTCCACATAGTACCCTATGCAGTCTATGTAAATTCCCAGCTATAACAAACAATAAAATGCAAATTTATTCATAATCACTGTTATACATACACACACACACACACACACACACACATAAAACTACTTGCACATCAATATTAGTATTGATTTTATCTATATACAACGTTGCATAACATATATATGTTAATAATAAAGGGTATATTACATATGGGCAATAATATGGATAGAAGAAATCAGCACTTATTTAAAAAAAAAAATATATATATATGTAAAGAAGGAATCCAATCGTATAAGGTAAAACTCACAGTTCCCAAAGTATTCACTTCGAACAGGGAGCTCAGTCTAATGCAGCATTCCGATCTAATGTCCCATTCAATACCACCATAGAGGACTCGTTCAGTTTCAGAAGTCATTGCTGTATGATGACAGAATTAAATAATTGACTCCTATTTTCCTGCCTTGAGGCCTATGGAGGTGGCCATTTTCAAAGATGCCAAGATTTAATTAAAGACTGGCAGTTATCTAAGACAACATGACTTCAATATTGGAGACTGAAATGAAAATTACACTTTGGTCCCTTGTACTTAAAGTCTTTATTTACTGACAATATAACAACCAATAAACATTGATGCGGCCATTTTTATTGAGAAATAGTTTTCTTGGTAGTGCTAGACACACCCATGGGTGGAGCTATTTACAGGGACACACCCTTTTGGTGCAGTGCCTTGATAGTGCTATTGCAATCTCTGATGGCCCACGTTAGAGAACAGTATTTTCAGCTGTCTGCTTATCAGTGGTAATACTTGAGCTAGTTAGGCCTAGTTGTAACAGGCAACCTGGGTAATGACATCTGCTGATATTCATGACATTCCTGTGGCTCATGTTTTGTAATTGTTGTGTTCCTGTGGTATTGTGGTTCCATGGTTTATTTGTTTCAAGCGGCACCTATCTTGATGTACAAATTGTTGATTGTTTCATCTTACCATATAATTATTTATTAACAGGTTTTGATATAGTGCCATCATACTAAATAGCTCTTTACAATTTTATAACAATCACTATATACAATGTTGGGTAGTAACAAACAGATAGGACTCTGCTTGCAAACTTATAATATATAGAATATTGGGGTTTGATACATAAGAGAAGTGCTATATCACACAATGGAGCAGACAGCTTGTATGGTAAAAGTGCTCAGTGATCTGTATGATCCAGTCACACAACAGTGTTAGTAGCAGAACTGAGGGGATATTACTATGGAGAGAAACAGGGTGTATGGTAACAGTCCTCAGTGCTCTGTATGATCAGTCACACAGCAGTGTTACTACCAGAACTGAGGGGATATTACTATGGAGAGAAACAGGGTGTATTGTAACAGTCCTAAGTGCTCTGTATGATCAGTCACACAGCAGTGATACTACCAGGACTGAGGGGATATTACTATGGAGAGAAACAGGGTGTATGGTAACAGTCCTCAGTGCTCTGTACGATCAGTCACACAGTATCACAAAATGCGGCAGACGCCGCACTTACCTCGTCCCTGGTATCCGGAGAGCACCTCTTGTCCGGCGCGCAGCTGCAGTGTCCCGTCGGAGGCCGTCACTGAAACAGTGACAGCCTCTGTCTCACCTTCCACTCGGCCGCGGCGTCCCTCGTGGAAGCTTGGCGCCAAACTCCGCGGAAGCTCCGGATCATGGGCGCCGCCATCTTGCTTCCAAATACAAGGAATATGTGAGTTTTTTAGCGCCTCCCTATTGGTTTAGAAGTCGCCAAACATTGGAAGGGGAGATTTTCCCAAATCTCTCTAAATGTTAGAAGGTATTGAAACCAAACAACAAATCATGAAAAAAGGAAAAAGTGCCAATGTCACAGCGCCTATACCATACAATGATGTATAAATGTGATATAAACAATTGTCTCTCTTGTAAGAAAGCTATTCCAATAAAAATCCTTCAAATGACAGTCTTAATAATGTTCTTTATACTTTGCAGTCGGGTAAGGAAAGGGTTGTAGTCCTACTTACGAGATTCGCCTCTTGGGCTTTGTGCACTTCGGAAG
>WWET01009145.1:1205-13324 GCA_011038615.1 Limnodynastes dumerilii
GCCTCCCACTATCTAAGCTTACGCTTTCCTAAACTTCAACTTCCAGGATAAATAGAATTTACAGACAACTAGGCAACTTGACTTGCTCTACCCCTCTCCAACCCCTACTATAAAGCATAGTATAGTGTAGTATAGAGGAGTCAAGCCCATACACAGTACCTCAATGCAGTGGTGGGTAATGTTCAAACACTGAATGTGGTAAATAGTCAGAACCGAAATAAAATATGGTTAGCCTGGCAGCAATTGACAGCTGTGAAAAGAACGGCTCAGTCAGATCCGCATGTATAGCTGACAGAGGAGTGCTAGTAACGGTGACGCAGAATGTTCAAGCGTGGGCCATATGTACATCCGCTAGGTAGGCCTTGGCGTCTGTGACAGATGAGAAGTCTTTATAGCCATCTCCAGAGAAAATCCGTAGTCGGGCCGGATATAGGAGGGCAAAACGCTGCTCTCTCTTTGCCAGCATTGTACAGAGGTCAGAAAATTCTCTGCGGGCCCTGGATACGTCGGCCGAATAGTCTTGAAAAACACGTAGCTTGTTTCCCTCCCACGATAAGTTAGGCTTCTTCCTGCTGGCAACCCATAAAGCTGTTTTGTGAACATAGTTAAGACTCCGGAAAATCACCGGGCGAGGACGGCTTGTCAGGTCGTCACGCAGGGGTCCCAGGCGGTGAGCTCGCTCAATAATTAAATCCTTACAGGTCTCCTGGACATCCAGTAGTCTGGGGAAAGTGTGGGTAAGAAATTCTAAGAGAGCTGAACCTTTTAGTGACTCCGGTAGCCCGATCACCCGCAAGTTGTTTCGACGGGACCGGTTTTCCAAGTCATCCATCTTGGTCCATAATAGATTGCTATCTTTCTCTGAGCGCTGTGCATTTGTCTTAAGTGCAGCTACATCCTCAAACAGCTGGCCTGTTCTGTGTTCCACCTCCACAACTCTATGTGTGATCTGTTGTAGTTGCTCCCCCAGGTTATGTATCGCCTCAGTAAATTTAGTGGCCTGTGCTTGCAAAAGGGGGCCCATAGTGGTATTGATTGCTCTTACCACATCTTCATAGCTGATAGAGTCAGGAGGAGCAGGAGGCAAGGGAGAGGAGTCCAGGGACACAGATTCAGCGTCCGTCACTGTGGGTGCTGGAGATTCCGTTAGCACAGCCTTAGCTGCGGGCGCCATCTTGGCTGCATGTTTCTGCGCGTCCATTCTCTGTTTCTGCGAGCAGGAAGGCATCGAGAGGAACCGGTCCATCAGCTGTAGGAGGAACCAGGTGCACGATAGGTGTGGGAAGGGGACCCCAAGAGCAGGATATGTAGCGGGTATGAAGCAGGAGTCGGGTCAGGGCGGCAGAGCGATGTGCTTCTGCGACCGCTTACATGGCCGCCGGAACCGGAAGTCAGATTGGCTGCTCTTTGTGGGCGTTACAGGACACAATGATGGCATCGTTAGATCTATATCTGCGTGAGTATGCGTGACGCGACGTCACGCAGCGTCACTTTGCGTGAGTTCATAATTTTTCTTCTAAAATGACAGCTGCACGCCCGGAGCACTTCTGCCATGCAGAGTTGCGGATCCTGGTCCGCATTATGGACCAGTTTGACCTCCGCCAGCCCCGCTGTAATGCTGCCGTTAGGGCAGCATATATCACCATACAACGGGAGATCAGACGCCTTCTTCATGTCCACCGGCGTGTGGATCAACTTATGCGCCGGTGGTCTGATCTTAGGCGGCGCCAACCAGATCTGCTGGCGGAGGTCCGCATGCAGATCCAGCGTCATGTGAGCAGTAAGTATTTACTTTCACTATACAATCATTAGTTTTATGCACTTATGTGCTGCTTACAATGCAATGGTTCTTATTGTGTTTGTAAAATCATGATTTTAAAAAATATTTCATATGTTATTACATTAATTAGTATGATGTTGGCCAAACTTGACTTTTGCTACTTTCCATTTTATATATATATGTATTAGTTTATTAAAACTTAGTTTGAAGTTTGCTGTTGTAGTGATGCCCATGGTGTGTATGCCATTAAAATGTATTGGTATGTCTTTGACATTGATATGGTCATATTAGTAAATATTGATTTGAAAAAAGCTTTGTGAAAGAAGATTGGTTTCTCTTTGATGGGGTTTCAAGAGACAGACAATGGCGGACACATGTTAATAGGGCAAGAGGAACTATGATAAAGCAGTAAACAAACTTTTGAATGTAGTTTATTATTTAAATTTTTTTTATTTTTTTCATTGTTTATTAATTTGTTTTTTACTTAAAAGGGTATTTATGGTAATTTAAATGTGTATATTTTTTATTATATCCATTAGGACGGGACAGACACAGAATGGCAGAATTTGCCTGGCGCCAGCTGGAGGAGGAGCAGGAGGAGGAGCAGGCTCCAGATTCCCCCCAGGGAGAGGTTCAGCCTGAGGAGGAGCAGCAGGAGGAGCAGGCTCCAGAATCCCCCTAGGGAGAGGTCCAGCCTGAGGAGGAGCAGCAGGAGGAGCAGGCTCCAGATTCCCTCCAGGGAGGGGTCCAGCCTGAGGAGGAGATAAAGGAGCAGGAGGTGCTGCACCATCATGTGCAGCCCGAACACATTGAAGGGGTAATTGGTAAGTGTATTTTTTTTTTATATATTTATCTTTCTAATTGAATTATGTATATGGTAACATGATGTGTATGTTTTTCTTTACTAATAACCCACAAACTTCAGTTTACATGCAAAATTTAAACAAGGTAACAAAAATAAGATTGTTACATCTGCATCCTTAGAAATGTTATGTAAAATAAACATCACAAACCATTTATTTGTTTGCTCTTTAATAATGTAAATTATCTCATAATAATTATGGACATACCAGGAATATGTATGACATTTCAAATGTCACATAACTTGTATAATGGAGCTGCTTTAATTGTTGATATTTTCTATCTCCACAAATGTAGAAAAATATTCTTGTAAAAATTTTATTTTCATTGTGCATTTGTAAAAAAAATACGATGTTGAAGCAAGTAAAACAAAGAAATGATAAAAATTCAAAAAACATGCAATATTTGACATATGTTTTAAATGTGAAGCGTTGTATTGAGTGTAATTATTAATTTTGTATAGGAATTGAAATGCTAATGTTTTTTATTTTTTCACCAACAGATATGCCCAACATGGACCCCTTCAATGAGGAAATTTCAAATATGCTGCACATGAACTGCCCAAATGTTAATCAATTTATTTTATAATTTCAGTAGTTAGTTTTTTCTTTTATTTTTTAATTTCTAGTTTCTATTTAATATTTTTTTCTGTTTTTGTTTGTTATGTTTTAATAAATACTTATTATATTTTCAAAATGTGTAGTGTTTTTGATGGACCACATGAACATTTACATATACATACTTACATTACATTATAGAAAAATGATAATTAACAACAATTAGACATGTTTTAGATATTAAACAAAAAACAAATTACACATGTACATAATCATGCATTGTAAAAAATCATTTTTATTATGATTGACATTATGGATAAAAATACATAGGTTTTGTTAATGTCCAATATGTAATATATTAATTAATAATTAAATAGTTTTTATTACTTCTAATTGAGTTAACAAAATATGTATGTTGTAAAAATAACACATAAAACATACAATTAGAAACAGTACATTTATAAATTTAAATATATTTAGATAAAATATACAAATGTAATTATGTAATTTTATACGCATAGAACCCAAAATATGTATGTTGTAAAAATAACACATAAAACATACAATTAGAAACAGTACATTTATAAATTTAAATATCTTTAGATAAAATATACAAATGTAATTATGTAATTGTATACGCATAGAACCGTACTTATAAAAAATACACATGCATACTATGAAAAAACGTACTTGTGAATCAGACGTACGTATTTAGCAAACGTTCGCATGATCCACAATTACTACCGTCATGTAATACGTGCAGCGTATATTCGTTATCAATACGCACGTGTGCGGACGTATTTAATAATACGTGTTATGGTTGTGTCAACGTAATTTACGTTGCTTCAACAGTATGTTATTTCATTTTTTACGTGCATGCGTATTTACATACGTTGACGTACGTAAGTACATACGAAGACGTTGTTCTGGATCTACCCCATGAAGCCTACCCTCAGCTGCTTTTGCTGGTTATAAACATGCATGAAACCCAGAAACAAAATGCTAAGCTGAACGTTACCAGGACGCTGTAACCACGAGAGCCATCGGCTGGGGAATCCCCTGGGCGCGCAGCGAGACACAAGGTAAGTGTAGCGCATACAGCCTGCCGTTACACGGCGGCTGTAACATGAGCTGAACAGCGGGCAGATTTCAACAAGCTGATAATGTTGTCTTATTTACACATTGTGGGCCATATTCAGAGATCCGTTAGTGAAAGGTTCGCAATTATATGCACGAACGTTGCTAGGAAACACCCTTGACACTCCCCTCACACGGACAGGTTGTCCTTGACTTACGAGTGCCTCGAGCACCCTTATCTTTAAGTGTGCATTTCCGTGTGTATAATACTTCCGTACTTGCGTATCTAACTAACCGCGCCCTCCCCGCGCCCTCAAATGGTCATTTAAATGCCCCATCCACTTTCACATATCTTTCTCTGGACGGATTACAACTACGTAAAATCAACGTAGATAGTGTACATTTTGTTACTACACATGTGCAGTTCATCCAATCCTAAAAATATACACGGAACTTCCCGCGAAAATGGTTCTCCGAATACAGCCCTGTATTCATTTCTCCAGGATAGACACCCACTCCACCCATTCTTAAAACATGCTAAGTGGCGCTATCTGTGTCTTGTATGCATGTTGTGTGCATATTGCAAGCATATGCTAACTGAATATAAAGCACATTTTTCAACATTTAACAATGCCTAAGTGCAGAGGTGTAGCTAGCTGTCATGGTGCCCGGAGCAAGGGTATCTTGGGGCACCCCCTCCTCTGTGCTGTATTGGGGGTGTGGCCATTCATCATCTTACCATTCTCCTCATCACCCCTCTTCACATTCTCTTTCCCCTTCATCATCTTCCCCTCCCTTCATAATATCCCCCTCCTCTTCATTATCTCCCCCTCCCCTTTATCATTTCACTATCCCTTTCATCATGTCCCCCCTCCTCTCCATCATCTCCACTTTGTCATTTCATATTCTCTTGATTCTCCTATCCCTTTATCCCTTCTCTATTCCAGCACCCTCTCTCTGCATTCCCTCTAATCCCCCCATCAGCATCCTCCTAGCTCTGTAATTGTCACTGATTGACATTTCTGATCTGTCTATGAACAGCATAGTAAAGCTGCTCATAGGTGGATCATAGACGTCAATCAGTGACAATCCTGCTATTGCACGCCACAACCGCTGCAGTATACTGCCAGCTGCCGCTACTATTTCCATAAACGCAGCCAGCATTTCCAAATTAATAAAATAAAAAAAAGGATAAATTGACACACATACAGTTCACTCCAAACACACACACAATGCACTACATACACACACATACACACAAAACACTCCATGCACACATATACATCCTCCCCCGGTGGCTCTGCATATACACAGACACACTGCACTCCAGATAAATACACATAGTGCATCCCATATACATACACACAGTGCACTCCAAACACACACATACACACACAAACACAGTACATGCCATACACACACACAAAATGCACTACATACACACAAAGCACTACACACACACACATACACACACACACAGCACTGCATAGACATAATCACTCATATGCACAGTACACTCCATACATACACATACACACAAACACAGTGCAACCTAGATACATACACACAAAAACACTACACTCCAGGTACACACAGAGCACACACACACACAAATTTGTACCTGTTCACAGATCCTGCAGTCAGCAGCCCCGCAGAGACAGGAAAGGAGGGATCCTCTTACAGTTACCAGGAGGCTGACTCCACCCCACTTAGCAACAGGCAGCCTTGCAATTGGCTGCCTGTTGCTCTGTAGCAATGGCTAAGACCGCCCCCTGGCAACAGTTAGACCAGTGCTCCTCAACCTTTTCTCACCCTCGGCACGCCTAAGCCCTTCCCAGAATTCCGCGGCACACCAAAAGCAAAATATACAAAAAAAAACAGGAATTATGAAATATATACACAGAAACTACATTTAATTGCTATTTGTTTTTTTTTTTATAAATGTAACATTGCAGCTAATAATTTTTTTTTCTTAGAATTAATTTAACTATGTTAGCCCCTAATCATGTGTCTGTAGCCTCCCCAGTAGCCCCCATTTCATGTGTCTCCAGCCTCCCTAGTAATCCCCAATTATGTGTCTGCTGCCTTCCCATTGTTACCAATCATATGTCTCCAGCTCTCCAGTACTCCTCATTCATGAATCTGAAGCCTCCTTAGTATCCCCTTATTTCCTTAAGGCAAAGTCTTCCAGTGCTTTTTCTCCTTTTGGAGGCATTGCACTGTGGCACACTTGGCAACATCCCGTGGCATACTGGTGTGCCATGGCACACTGGTTGAGGAGCACTGTGTTAGACAATCTCTCCTTTTCTGTCTCCTGGCTGCAGCCTGCAGGAGCTGATCGTTCTTTAGCTGCTGTGTTTCCTTCATTGGCCCAATTCTGATCCTGTACTGTGGAGGCCTCTCAGGGGAAGTATGTTACTGAGAGAGGCCTCCGCAGTACAGGACCTGCATTGAGCCAATGAACAGGACGCAGCAGCTGCTGATCTGCTGACATAAAAAAAAATGACATGCTGTCCTGATGAGGTGGCCTCATGCCTATTGCCAATCCGCCCCTGCCGGCAGCTGTTAAATCTCTGACAGTCTGTCTGCTCCAGACGCACTGATTGCCAATCATTACATCTCAGCCGGCAGACTGGTAGAGATTTAACAGCCACCGGACTCCTGCTGCGCCACTTGTCCTTTTCGGCACCTTGAGCTCGCACTCCGCCTGTACTGCCCTCCCTACGCCACTGCCTAAGTGATAAAGATATCCAGTCATAGATGCTGTAAAAAAATAATAATAATCGTTTACTTTGGAATGTCAGATGCAGATGGGAAGAAACCAGGCCCTAGCCAAATATCCCCCAAGTGTCCCCCAAGCAGCGCCAGTCCATCTTCAGTAATTCTAAAGATAAGATTCTGGTACCAGGCATCTGTTGGTTGGGAGGAAATCTTGTAGATGGGATGAGAGCACAGATAAAATCAATGCATTTGTCCCTCTCTGCAGGACTTCTCATGAAGACCAAAAAATGTATGTAATGCTAAATATTTTTTCGTGCTTATAAGTTTGTTATAATGTTAAAGTTAAACTCCTAACATGTTTTATTCTATTTGTTTACTTACTTTACAGATGGCGGGCCGTCACAAAGACAGACTCCAGTTCTATAGGTAGCATTAGGGCTGGACTGGCCATCTGGCACTTCTGGCAAATTCCAGATGGGCTGCTGGAGGGATGATCCAGTACCCAGTGCTGCTGGAGAGAGCCAGCAGTAAAAAGCAGAAAAGATGCTCTCTGCTCCATTGTTGAAAGAGCTCTGCACAAAAGATTCTCTAAAGCCTTCTTCCTAGGATTCACAATCACATCAGTGAGTAGATGCCATTGTGCTTCTCCCTCATTGACTTTTGCTGCTATAGACCATGCTCACTTCCTGCAATAAGTCCACCAGCAGAGCTCTACTGAAGTAGGTGTCTCTGTGTGTGGTTGTGTGTGTGTGTGTGTGTGTGTGTGTGTGTAATGCATGCTTGTTATATGTATCTCAGATCCTCCAACATGACCTATTCCATTAGGTACAATTTAATCCACTCCTGAGCTTCCAACTGTCACTCATCTGGTTTAAATGAATTAACTGATATTTAAAAAACTATTTGCCTCTTTATCAAAGGTGGTTACCATAGTAACAGACCGTTGGAAACTAAGGAGCAGAGTATTTTGTACCTAATGGAATGGGTCATGTTGCAGGGTATGGTATTTGAAGCATACAAATTGTGTGTGAGTTTTATGCATGTATCTTGTGTGTATGTGTGTGTGTGTATGTGTGTGTGTGTGTTATTATCTAGAAATAATGGGGCAGATCCAGACCTAAGTGTTTGTTATGTTTCATCGCGTAGCGTATTTATGCTAGCGTATTTTCTATGCACTCCTCTCACTCATACATACTTTGGTCGTTTTACGTTTCCTAAAGCCTTTAACGTTTCAAAGTACTAACGTACTGACGTACTGTACTATTTAAATGCCTCCCTCCATCTACAAAGCGTATTTCCATGTATCGTATGGATGACCCTCCCCTTCGTTCGTAGTAACACTGAGAGGATGTACATTCAGAGTTACGCAGCGTAATATTTGGCGCATGCATGCGCAGTACATACAAATAGGCAATTTTACATCAGCGGCTAGTGTACTTAGGTCTGGAATTTTTTTATTTTTGTAAATTGCAAACAAAAATGATTAAACTTAGCAATCAATCATATTGCACTTCACAGAAGGCATATTTCAAAATACATTTCATAGAAATAGGAATAACTTTCACAGAAAGCTTAAAAATTCAGGCAATATAAATCAATTCATGTATATGAGTAGATTGCTAATCTTTATTCTTCAAACAACTTAACACCACCCACCACCACAAGACTTTAAGTTGTACGTACACCATATCACAAAAAAAAATGTTTACTTTGCAAACACAAAAATCTACAGGGGGGTGAGAAAATAGATCAGCCAATAGTAGATAAAGAGAACTTGGATTTCAGCACCTCCCTAAGGAGGTTTCAGATTAAGACAGGGCCTAGCCCACCTGATTGCATTTATCCTGGCCTTCTCCATCAACCTAATCTTACCCACCTCGTGCAAGATGTCACCACCACCACTTTGACAGGGAGGATTTTCTGCCTGATGGATAACTGACACCGTGCATTCCATGTGAAATATCTAATAACTACGCTAACTATGAATAACATGACTAAATCAAAATTCCACCACCTCTTATGTGCCCCATAAACCCACTCAGAGTAACTCAGACTCGAAAGGCTCGGAACACTCAAGGCGCGCAAAACTCTGCGATAAACATCTATGTTAAACGGACACTGAAGCAAAAAATGGTCCATCGTCTCCACCTTCCCAGGACATTCCTCACGTGGGCAACCATGATCATTGGCATTCCTATACTTCAAGTTCCCTCTAACATAGAGCTTCCTGTGAAAAGAGAGCCAGGCAATGTCCATATACTTCAGAGGTATCCTCTCATCAATGATAAGAGCAATAGCCTCTGAGCAGACATCGCACGGGCAATACCTCAGTGACAGGGGCTCCCAGAAGTGGGACTGCAAAATTCTCCTCTCCATCTCCCTCCTAGAGGAGTTTTTGACCTCCTCTACCTCCAGTTGCCATCTCCTTGTCACCTTCAAGCACAAGACCACGTAGGTCGGAAGGTACCCATGTGGAACTCGGAAGCTCTTCACTGTCCCTCCACTCATCCAGTCCTTGAGGAAAGGGAACACCCACACATGGAACCCCTCTACTCATCTAGGAGGAGTCTCCAATAAGAGACTTTTAAGATGCAAGGAAAGAAATGTTGTTAAATAGAAGGTCACTGGGTTCACCATCCCCAGTCCTCCTTCCCTCCTAGATCTGTAGGTCACAACTCTCTTGATTAGGTTCAGCCTATTCCCCCAGAACATCTGAAAGTAAACTGCATAAACCTTGGCCCACAAAGTTTCTGGCATGATATACACATAGCTGACGTACAAAAATACTAGAAGCAAGTAAGTTTTGATAAAGTCAACCCTTTCCTGAAGAAACAGCTGTCATTTCTTCCAACACTGTACTTTAGCGGAAGCTTTCTCCAGCCTTTCTCCCCAATTTAGTAGGGAGCAGTCACCCTGGCCGAATTTGATACCTAAGATCTTTACTACAGAACTGGCCTGAGGGAAAGTGTCCAGGAGGGTGAACTGTTCACCTTCCACTCCCAACTAGAGAGCTTCACTCTTCTCCTGATTGACTACAGAGCACGAAGCTTCCGAGTACTTATGGATTTCATCCTCCTCCAACCCGGGTTCTGCTTCATCAGACAAAACCAAGGTGACATTGTCTGCATAGTACACCACCCTCAAAGGTCTCCCTGGGCCTATTTGCAACCCCTCTCAAAGTGCCGCCTTCCACCCTTCGGATGAAGGGATCGATTGCAAACACTTCCAGGGGGGGGCTCAGGAGGCAACCATGTCTGACAACTGAATATTAACCACAAAGGTAGTACCTACCCAACCATTAACCAGAGGGAAGCTCTCGGCCGATCTCTATATCACTTCAAGCCAATTAACCACCCGCTCTGGAAGACCATACTGTCTAAGTAAGGCCCAAAGGTGGTTTACTCGATCAAAAGCTTTTAACCGATCCAGTGCCATCAAATACTTGCCTAACCCGCCAGCATGGCACCGTTCTGTGACCTCCCGGACACAAAGAACAGCACTAAAGGTGCTTCGGCCCTTCACAGTGCAGTGCTGGGAGGGAGACAATAACAGCTCTGCAATTGCCGAAATCCTGTTGAACAATATCTTTGCCAGAATCTTCCTGTCTATGTTTAGAAAAGCGATGGGGCACCAATTCTCAATCGCAGACGGGTCTTTTCCCTTTGATAATAAGATAAGAGCAGATGTCCTCATGGAAAGAGGGAGTAAACCCTTGCCCAGACATTCATCTGAAAAGGTTTTAAAAAAAACTCGGATATTAATCCATCTGGACCCAGGGCACATTTTCAAAGACAAGGAATCTATGGCTGTTCTGACCTCATCTACTGTTATTTCATTACCAAGAGCATCAAAAGAGTCATGTAGATCCTCTATATCAGGCGTGTCCCTTAGAAACCTCGCCATCACCTCTCTGTAAAGCGACTTCTCAGATTCGAGGCTAGAGTAGAAGGTGTTGATGACCTCAAGGATCCCCGACCGGGACTCCTGCAGGACCCCCTGCGTGTCACGCAACCCCCTCACCTCTTTATGGACCACCGAGTTCCTACAGCTCTGGCAAGGGTCTGGGGCTCGCCATCTCTGTAAAGCGACTTCTCAGATTCGAGGCTAGAGTAGAAGGTGTTGATGACCTCAAGGATCCCCGACCGGGACTCCTGCAGGACCCCCTGCGTGTCACGCAACCCCCTCACCTCACCATGGACAACCGAGTTCCTACAGCTCTGGAAAGGGTCTGGCGAGTGGTACTTACCATAATCCCTCTCCAGAACCAAGGAAGCATACCGATTTTACTGACACTCCTTCATCTAAGCCTTTACCATGGAGATTTCCCCACAGTTATCATGTCAGTAAAAACGACTGCCAACCCACCATACGGCTCGGCTTCAAGAGACCAATAGGATCGACCCCTCCGCCACTCCCGCTTACATTTGTGAAGATCAAGAAGGGTCCCCACCCTAGTCTCCTGCAAAAACAAAATATCAACCTCAAGCGTGTTGAAAAAATCGAGGGCCTAATATCTAGTGCTTTCGGACAGGATAGATGCCACATTAATGGTGGCGAACCTTATAGGTTGGGAAGCCATCCTTACAGGGTGATAGGACTGTAGGATCTTTACTCATTTCTTTTTTGCCTCCATACATCCCTCTGGTCCTCACCAGAAGAACCCCTCCGTTTAACTATTACACCATAGGGTAAGATGTCTGAGTCCGAAAGATCCATCTCCTCATACTCAGACTCACCTCCGGAACCTCTATCAACCAGATCAATAGTACCATGTCCAATTCCCTGGGTCTGCTTGTCACCTTTTTTTATCCAGACCCTTCTTCACCTCCCCACTCCCCATTCCCCCAGGGTCAATTTCCATGGCCACACCACCTCCCATTTCTTCAAACACCCCCTCCTCCCCCACTCCCACACTTAGGTCTGGATCTACCCCATACAGAGTTTAGCATCCAAGATTTTGCACGCAGGAGTGCAGGGCACTACCCCTGTATCCCTCTGTGGCTGCACGTGGCAGAGATGCATGTGGAATACTGAATTGTATCAAAGCCATTATTTTACAATTTAAATACCTATGCCCACCCACCATACATATGTCATACACATGGTGAGCGTGCCAGCCCCAT
>WWET01009146.1:0-24797 GCA_011038615.1 Limnodynastes dumerilii
TGATAGAGGGATATAAACAGGTACAGGAGGGAGAGGGGGATATGATAGAAGGGATCTAACCAGGTACAAGAGGGAGAGGGGGATATGATATAATCAGGTACAGGATGGAGAGGGGAATATAATAGAAGGATATAACAAGGTGCAATAGGGGGAGGGGGATATGATAGAAGAATATAATCAGGTACAGGAGGGAGAGGGGGTTATGATAGAAGATATATAACCAGGTACAGCAGGAAGAGGGGAATATGATAGAAGGATATAACTAGGTACAAGAGGGAGAGGAGGGTATAAAAGAAGGGGTATAACCAGGTACAGGAGGGAGAGGGGATATGATAGAAGAGATATAACCAGGTACAGGAGGGAGAGGGGGGTATGATAGAAGGGGTATAACCAGGTACAGGAGGGAGAGGGGGTATTAGATGAGGGCACTACTAACTCTGGTGGGTATTTGAGGAAAATTGCTTCACTGAAAGGGTAGTGGATCTTTTGAACAGACACCCATCAGATGTGGTAGAGCGTGGCAGGGATGACACATCTGATTGTCTGATCTATTATTATTAGTAGTAGTAGTACATTGGATACATTGTTACTTTGTGGTGTAACGTTTTCCTATGGTCGGGACAGGACAATGCTGGTTACATTATACATTATAGGAGAGACGTCCGGAGCTGTTACAATGTCTGAGGCTGCTGAGCTCCACACTTCCACTCAGTGGCAGCTTGTGGTACTGCAGCCTGCTGGCATGCTGGATAATATGTACAGTGTATTATCACTCCTTGTACTCCAGACACCGCGGAGCTGTAATTATGCTGCAGATATTCACGTACATACATGTACACTGCTGCACAGACACAATAACTGGGACTTCTTATGGAGGAGGGGGTGTGGGGTACGTGTCCTGGCTGAACTCTAGGTTGTAATGTAAAAGAAACCGTTCACTGTTTTCTGCTATATAGAAATGCGCCAAAACTAGAAATCTGTGTCCCTTACATAGGAATATGGTTTATCCCGGAGCACGGTACGCCCTCTGGTGGCTAAACTCTAAATTACAACCACACTGAACATTGATTATTCCACCTTACATTATCTATCTATCTATCTATCTATCTATCTATCTATCTATCTCATATCTATCTATCTATCTCATATCTATCTCATATCTATCTCATATCTGTCTGTCTATATATATATATATCTGTGTATGATGACGAGCTGGTAACGGGGGCAGTCTGGACATGCGTGTGATTTACATGTATGGTTCCCGTGTTACTTGGTATCTTTCATAATGACTGTTCCTCTGCACACAGGAGGAGGCCAAGAGCAAGTCTAAGGTTTGCGCCAATGTGTTCTGCGGCGCAGGGAGAGAATGCGCCGTGACCGAGAAGGGCGACCCGACCTGTCTGTGTATTGAGGTGAGATAACGCCCGGGAAGGGGGGGTCACATTACCAGCCGCTATCTGGGTATGAGAGGGTTATATCACAAGGTCACCTGTGGCCGCACATGTATGTTCTCCTGGGTGTGTTAGTAGTAAACGTATGTTCTAGATGTGTAGACGTGTATGTACTAGACGTGTTGACATGTATGTTCTCCTGGGTGTGACATGTATGTACTAGACGTGTTGACATGTATGTTCTCCTGGGTGTGACATGTATGTACTAGGCGTGTTGACATGTATGTTCTTCTGGGTGTGACATGTATGTTCCCCTTGGAGTTCAGACGTGTCCCGGTTTTTATCCTCTAGAGATGTAAGTCTCACAAGCGTCCGGTCTGCGGCAGTAACGGAAAGACTTACCTCAACCACTGCGAGCTGCACCGCGACGCCTGCCTGACCGGCTCCAAGATACAGGTGGACTATGACGGACACTGCAAAGGTAATGACGCCGGAGACCTGGGCACAGAGACGCCATTACATGGACAGAGGCGGCCATCTTGTCTCATTCCCGCGTCACTGCTCTATGGAGCTTCTGCTCAAGATTCCTCACCCCACAGAGGCGGCAATGACGACCACTGTGCCACCGCGCCGGTGTGGCCACATAGCCACAACTTTACAGCCGTTTCCTGTGATTGTGTCTCTGATACGTTGTGTTTATAGTAAGAGTCCTGGATCATGTGACATTGTGCAGCCTGCGTGTAATCAGCGACACAGCGAGGGGGGCGGGGAATGAAGCTCATCATGAATAATTAATGAGCTGCAGATTATTGATGATTGTTCTGTTTTCTCCTCTATGAACAGAGAAAACGGCGGACGCCCCAGCAGCCAGCCCAGGTACCACCGCCGCACCGTCACCTGTCCCCACTCACTGTCACCTTGTGTCACCTGTCACCCTGTGTCACCTGTCATCATTCACTGTCACCTGTCCCCACTCACTGTCACCTGTCCCCACTCACTGTCACCTGTCCCCACTCACTGTCACCCTGTGTCACCTGTCACCACTCCCTGTCACCTGTCCCCACTCACTGTCACCTGTCACCACTCACTGTCACCCTGTGTCACCTGTCACCACTCCCTGTCACCCTGTTTCCCCGCTATCAGTCTGACTGTGTCCAGTACAGTTGTGTGTTAGTTGTGTGATTGTGTCCTCTCTTTGTGTAGTTGTGTGTTACCAGTCTGACCGCGATGAGCTGCGCAGACGAGTCATCCAGTGGTTGGAGGCGGAAATCATCCCGGACGGCTGGTTCTCCAAAGGGAACAATTACAGCGAAATCCTGGACAAATACTTCAAGGTAACTGGAGCATCGGCAGCGTCTCCCCCTGTCCCCGTGATAGAGCCGAGCGTCTCCCGCTATCCCCGTGATAGAGCCGAGCGTCTCCCGCTGTCCCCGTGATAGAGCCGAGCGTCTCCCGCTGTCCCCGTGATAGAGCCGAGCGTCTCCCGCTGTCCCCGTGATAGAGCCGAGCGTCTCCCGCTGTCCCCGTGATAGAGCCGAGCGTCTCCCGCTGTCCCCGTGATAGAGCCGAGCGTCTCCCGCTGTCCCCGTGATAGAGCCGAGCGTCTCCCGCTGTCCCCGTGATAGAGCCGAGCGTCTCCCGCTGTCCCCGTGATAGAGCCGAGCGTCTCCCGCTGTCCCCGTGATAGAGCCGAGCGTCTCCCGCTATCCCCGTGACAGAGCCAAGCGTCTCCCGCTGTCCCCGTGATAGAGCCGAGCATCTCTCGCTGTCCCTGTGATATAGCCGAGTGTCTCCCGCTGTCCCCGTGATAGAGACGAGCGTCTCCCGCTATCCCCGTGACAGAGCCAAGCGTCTCCCGCTGTCCCCGTGATAGAGCCGAGCATCTCTCGCTGTCCCTGTGATATAGCCGAGTGTCTCCCGCTGTCCCCGTGATAGAGCCGAGCGTCTCCCGCTATCCCCGTGATAGAGCCGAGCGTCTCCCGCTGTCCCCGTGATAGAGCCGAGCGTCTCCCGCTGTCCCCGTGATAGAGCCGAGCGTCTCCCGCTGTCCCCGTGATAGAGCCGAGCGTCTCCCGCTGTCCCCGTGATAGAGCCGAGCGTCTCCCGCTGTCCCCGTGATAGAGCCGAGCGTCTCCCGCTGTCCCCGTGATAGAGCCGAGCGTCTCCCGCTGTCCCCGTGATAGAGCCGAGCGTCTCCCGCTGTCCCCGTGATAGAGCCGAGCGTCTCCCGCTGTCCCCGTGATAGAGCCGAGCGTCTCCCGCTATCCCCGTGACAGAGCCAAGCGTCTCCCGCTGTCCCCGTGATAGAGCCGAGCATCTCTCGCTGTCCCTGTGATATAGCCGAGTGTCTCCCGCTGTCCCCGTGATAGAGACGAGCGTCTCCCGCTATCCCCGTGACAGAGCCAAGCGTCTCCCGCTGTCCCCGTGATAGAGCCGAGCATCTCTCGCTGTCCCTGTGATATAGCCGAGTGTCTCCCGCTGTCCCCGTGATAGAGCCGAGCTGTAGACATTCCCGTGCTGTGTATCAGAGTGTAGACATTCCCGTGCTGTGTATCAGAGTGTAGACATTCCCGTGCTGTGTATCAGAGTGTAGACATTCCCGTGCTGTGTATCAGAGTGTAGACATTCCCGTGCTGTGTATCAGAGTGTAGACATTCCCGTGCTGTGTATCAGAGTGTAGACATTCCCGTGCTGTGTATCAGAGTGTAGACATTCCCGTGCTGTGTATCAGAGTGTAGACATTCCCGTGCTGTGTATCAGAGTGTAGACATTCCCGTGCTGTGTATCAGAGTGTAGACATTCCCGTGCTGTGTATCAGAGTGTAGACATTCCCGTGCTGTGTATCAGAGTGTAGACATTCCCGTGCTGTGTATCAGAGTGTAGACATTCCCGTGCTGTGTATCAGAGTGTAGACATTCCCGTGCTGTGTATCAGAGTGTAGACATTCCCGTGCTGTGTATCAGAGTGTAGACATTCCCGTGCTGTGTATCAGAGTGTAGACATTCCCGTGCTGTGTATCAGAGTGTAGACATTCCCGTGCTGTGTATCAGAGTGTAGACATTCCCGTGCTGTGTATCAGAGTGTAGACATTCCCGTGCTGTGTATCAGAGTGTAGACATTCCCGTGCTGTGTATCAGAGTGTAGACATTCCCGTGCTGTGTATCAGAGTGTAGACATTCCCGTGCTGTGTATCAGAGTGTAGACATTCCCGTGCTGTGTATCAGAGTGTAGACATTCCCGTGCTGTGTATCAGAGTGTAGACATTCCCGTGCTGTGTATCAGAGTGTAGACATTCCCGTGCTGTGTATCAGAGTGTAGACATTCCCGTGCTGTGTATCAGAGTGTAGACATTCCCGTGCTGTGTATCAGAGTGTAGACATTCCCGTGCTGTGTATCAGAGTGTAGACATTCCCGTGCTGTGTATCAGAGTGTAGACATTCCCGTGCTGTGTATCAGAGTGTAGACATTCCCGTGCTGTGTATCAGAGTGTAGACATTCCCGTGCTGTGTATCAGAGTGTAGACATTCCCGTGCTGTGTATCAGAGTGTAGACATTCCCGTGCTGTGTATCAGAGTGTAGACATTCCCGTGCTGTGTATCAGAGTGTAGACATTCCCGTGCTGTGTATCAGAGTGTAGACATTCCCGTGCTGTGTATCAGAGTGTAGACATTCCCGTGCTGTGTATCAGAGTGTAGACATTCCCGTGCTGTGTATCAGAGTGTAGACATTCCCGTGCTGTGTATCAGAGTGTAGACATTCCCGTGCTGTGTATCAGAGTGTAGACATTCCCGTGCTGTGTATCAGAGTGTAGACATTCCCGTGCTGTGTATCAGAGTGTAGACATTCCCGTGCTGTGTATCAGAGTGTAGACATTCCCGTGCTGTGTATCAGAGTGTAGACATTCCCGTGCTGTGTATCAGAGTGTAGACATTCCCGTGCTGTGTATCAGAGTGTAGACATTCCCGTGCTGTGTATCAGAGTGTAGACATTCCCGTGCTGTGTATCAGAGTGTAGACATTCCCGTGCTGTGTATCAGAGTGTAGACATTCCCGTGCTGTGTATCAGAGTGTAGACATTCCCGTGCTGTGTATCAGAGTGTAGACATTCCCGTGCTGTGTATCAGAGTGTAGACATTCCCGTGCTGTGTATCAGAGTGTAGACATTCCCGTGCTGTGTATCAGAGTGTAGACATTCCCGTGCTGTGTATCAGAGTGTAGACATTCCCGTGCTGTGTATCAGAGTGTAGACATTCCCGTGCTGTGTATCAGAGTGTAGACATTCCCGTGCTGTGTATCAGAGTGTAGACATTCCCGTGCTGTGTATCAGAGTGTAGACATTCCCGTGCTGTGTATCAGAGTGTAGACATTCCCGTGCTGTGTATCAGAGTGTAGACATTCCCGTGCTGTGTATCAGAGTGTAGACATTCCCGTGCTGTGTATCAGAGTGTAGACATTCCCGTGCTGTGTATCAGAGTGTAGACATTCCCGTGCTGTGTATCAGAGTGTAGACATTCCCGTGCTGTGTATCAGAGTGTAGACATTCCCGTGCTGTGTATCAGAGTGTAGACATTCCCGTGCTGTGTATCAGAGTGTAGACATTCCCGTGCTGTGTATCAGAGTGTAGACATTCCCGTGCTGTGTATCAGAGTGTAGACATTCCCGTGCTGTGTATCAGAGTGTAGACATTCCCGTGCTGTGTATCAGAGTGTAGACATTCCCGTGCTGTGTATCAGAGTGTAGACATTCCCGTGCTGTGTATCAGAGTGTAGACATTCCCGTGCTGTGTATCAGAGTGTAGACATTCCCGTGCTGTGTATCAGAGTGTAGACATTCCCGTGCTGTGTATCAGAGTGTAGACATTCCCGTGCTGTGTATCAGAGTGTAGACATTCCCGTGCTGTGTATCAGAGTGTAGACATTCCCGTGCTGTGTATCAGAGTGTAGACATTCCCGTGCTGTGTATCAGAGTGTAGACATTCCCGTGCTGTGTATCAGAGTGTAGACATTCCCGTGCTGTGTATCAGAGTGTAGACATTCCCGTGCTGTGTATCAGAGTGTAGACATTCCCGTGCTGTGTATCAGAGTGTAGACATTCCCGTGCTGTGTATCAGAGTGTAGACATTCCCGTGCTGTGTATCAGAGTGTAGACATTCCCGTGCTGTGTATCAGAGTGTAGACATTCCCGTGCTGTGTATCAGAGTGTAGACATTCCCGTGCTGTGTATCAGAGTGTAGACATTCCCGTGCTGTGTATCAGAGTGTAGACATTCCCGTGCTGTGTATCAGAGTGTAGACATTCCCGTGCTGTGTATCAGAGTGTAGACATTCCCGTGCTGTGTATCAGAGTGTAGACATTCCCGTGCTGTGTATCAGAGTGTAGACATTCCCGTGCTGTGTATCAGAGTGTAGACATTCCCGTGCTGTGTATCAGAGTGTAGACATTCCCGTGCTGTGTATCAGAGTGTAGACATTCCCGTGCTGTGTATCAGAGTGTAGACATTCCCGTGCTGTGTATCAGAGTGTAGACATTCCCGTGCTGTGTATCAGAGTGTAGACATTCCCGTGCTGTGTATCAGAGTGTAGACATTCCCGTGCTGTGTATCAGAGTGTAGACACTGCTATGCTGTGTATCAGGTCATGTGTTTTGTTTGGTGATGATTTAATCCCAAATTACAATTAAATTTCCCACAAGGTATTTTCCCTGGTGCAGTAAGTGTAATGCAGCATTCGCACACTAGAGGGCACCCTAGACCTGTACCTGAATTAGTTGCTGTGTATTCGCTATTTCTTTATTACACTCAGCGGCGACACCGACATGAATTATTCAAGGACATTTCTGTCATATTTCAGACTCTTCTGATATTTTCCTCTTTTCTTAATACGAAAAACTCTCATTCGTCTAAAAGCGCCATAATCGCACCTGGTCTCATTAAAGTTTCCAGCATTTGCGTTACGTGTTTTTGTGCGGAGTTCAGGCTCAATCCTTCCGTGACCGCTGCTCATTATAATCGTACAGTGATGTATATTATTGCACGCACCACACAGCAGCTGGGTCTATTACATTGTATTCACGTGACAGATCGCGGCAGGACGGGGGGGCGACTGGTACTCTGCGCACAGTGACGTGAGACGCGATGGGGATTTCGGGTAGAGGGAATTATTCATTGTCAGGAGCGGAGGACGGGGGGATAAATATATGGCTTCTCGCCTCACGTCTGCTATTCAGGGGGAGGGCGGCTCCACGCTGGGGCTTAACTTCAAAGTCTTTATTAAACAATCCGCATTCCTTCACCGCGGCAACATAGGCTGAGAACCGCTGCTCGTATCCAATGACAACGCAGCCCAGAGTCGTAACGCTCAAGTGTATAATAAAGGCATTGATAGTGTGAGGGAGTCACAGAAAATATATAACACAATAATTAGACCGGAGAATGATTCACGTCCAATCAATTACTTCCCCTGAAAACAACACAGCACTAGACCGGCGAATCACTGCGCAGTTTTCTGGTCATGTGATTTTACGCTATACCTTGGTTATAAGGGAGATATAGCTGCTGGTTCGGTTTAGAGAAAGATACAACCAGCAGCGTGATGGCGACTATTTCCGTGTAGACAGGAATCGCAACTAGAAAAAATATCATAAAAAATATCAACGCGGTAATAACGTAGAACGCCCCAGTTGCGGCAGGGTAAGCCGCTATGAACGTTACTCTCCCTGAATTTAGAGTTAGAGAAAATAGTACATTGGAAGAGTCGGTAAAACAGAACAGTCGCAGTGACGCCGCTGTCTGATAGACGTCTGCAGAAAATTCATGCGCCGCCATTTTATTGTTGGGAAATGATCGGTCTAAAATCCAATCATTGTACCGGTGAACTGCGCACTTTATCACGGCTGTGTATAGCGGCTTCTTGCCGGCTTATTAATGATGTATGAGGTTGGGGGACGCTGAGAATATTCTCCTTTCATCTCGTATCCGTTTTGTTTTTGCGCACAGAGCTACGACGATGGCGATTCCCGTCTGGACTCCTCCGAATTCCTGAAGTTCCTGGAACAGAACCAGACGGCCATCAACATCACCACTTACATGGACCCGGAGACCAACAAGATCCTGAAGTGAGGACCGTGGCCCCAGACGTCTGCTGCGGAAGTCCTGGGATGACAACTCCCATCATGTAGCGGTGATGCAGCGAATGATGGGAGTTGTAGTCTTCTAACGCCTGCAGTGTCTGGTCTATTGTCTGTGTGTTATAAGAGTGTGTTATTCGGAATAATGAACGCTCCGATCTATTCCGGTTGTCACTATTTGCGCCCCTAAAGTAGGCGGAGTTCAGGCAATGGGTGTGACTGTAGAGCAAATCGGTGTGATTGGTCGGCTAGGTCTGGCTTTAGACTGACCAATGATATGGATTTTGGAAGACACCTAGGAGTCATGTGACCATATAAATGGCCGTGGGCCGGGAATGTGCGTATAATGTCCGTGACGACGTGCCGCGCAGTTCCATCCCACAATCTCCGCCTATATCACAGTCCCTGGAGCATTATATGGATCTTATAACGTGCTTCCTTCCTGTGCCTGAGATCTGTGTTTACTTTGGAGCCTTGTAACGGATTGTCTTGTCTCTGTCCCCAGGGGTCTGTGCGTGGAGGCTCTTATTGAACTATCTGACGAGAACGCAGACTGGAAACTGAGCTTTAATGAGTTCTTGAAATGCTTGAACCCCAACTTCAACCCCCCGGAGAAAAGTAAGTACCGGGAACGGCGACGTCATGGAGGGTCACCTGCGGCGGTGGCGTGGAAGGAGACAGATGAGGGATTATTTAGAGAGAGGATTCATGCTGCCAATCTACTCACATGATGTAGTGAACAGAGAGGCCTATCTGACCTTCCAGTATCTGACCCCCTGTATCTGACCCCCTGTATCTGACCCTCAGTATCTGACCTCTCTTCCCCCTTTCTCAGAGTGCGCTCTTGAGGATGAGACCTACGAGGACGGCGCCGAGACACAAGTCCAGTGTAACCGCTGCGTGTGCGCCTGTGGAAACTGGGTCTGTACCGCCATGTCTTGTGAAGGTAAGAGACGCGGGACACGTGTACTGGCACCCGGACTGGCGATGGGCAGATTGGTGGTTGATTGGCCAGTATATAATCCCCTGTATGCACCCTGTGTGTCTCTGATAGCTGATTGGCCAGTATATAATCCCCTGTATGCACCCTGTGTGTCTCTGATAGCTGATTGGCCAGTATATAATCCCCTGCATGCACCCTGTGTGTCTCTGATGGCTGATTGGTCGGTCTGTGGTCCTCTGTAAGCACTGTGTGTCTCTCTGATGCCTGAATGGCTAGTCTGTGATCTTCTGTATGATGAATGATTGGCCGGTCTGTGATCCTCTGTATGATGAATGATTGGCCGGTCTGTGATCCTCTATATGATGAATGATTGGCCGGTCTGTGATCCTCTGTGTGATGGCTGATTGGCCGGTCTGTGATCCTCTGTATGATGAATGATTGGCCGGTCTGTGATCTTCTATATGATGAATGATTGGCCGGTCTGTGATCCTCTGTATGATGAATGATTGGCCGGTCTGTGATCTTCTGTGTGATGAATGATTGGCCGGTCTGTGATCCTCTGTATGATGAATGATTGGCCGGTCTGTGATCCTCTGTATGATGAATGATTGGCCGGTCTGTGATCCTCTGTATGATGAATGATTGGCCGGTCTGTGATCCTCTGTATGATGAATGATTGGCCGGTCTGTGATCCTCTGTATGATGAATGATTGGCCGGTCTGTGATCCTCTGTATGATGAATGATTGGCCGGTCTGTGATCCTCTGTATGATGAATGATTGGCCGGTCTGTGATCCTCTGTATGATGAATGATTGGCCGGTCTGTGATCCTCTGTATGATGAATGATTGGCCGGTCTGTGATCCTCTGTATGATGAATGATTGGCCGGTCTGTGATCCTCTGTATGATGAATGATTGGCCGGTCTGTGATCCTCTGTATGATGAATGATTGGCCGGTCTGTGATCCTCTGTATGATGAATGATTGGCCGGTCTGTGATCCTCTGTATGATGAATGATTGGCCGGTCTGTGATCCTCTGTATGATGAATGATTGGCCGGTCTGTGATCCTCTGTATGATGAATGATTGGCCGGTCTGTGATCCTCTGTATGATGAATGATTGGCCGGTCTGTGATCCTCTGTATGATGAATGATTGGCCGGTCTGTGATCCTCTGTATGATGAATGATTGGCCGGTCTGTGATCCTCTGTATGATGAATGATTGGCCGGTCTGTGATCCTCTGTATGATGAATGATTGGCCGGTCTGTGATCCTCTGTATGATGAATGATTGGCCGGTCTGTGATCCTCTGTATGATGAATGATTGGCCGGTCTGTGATCCTCTGTATGATGAATGATTGGCCGGTCTGTGATCCTCTGTATGATGAATGATTGGCCGGTCTGTGATCCTCTGTATGATGAATGATTGGCCGGTCTGTGATCCTCTGTATGATGAATGATTGGCCGGTCTGTGATCCTCTGTATGATGAATGATTGGCCGGTCTGTGATCCTCTGTATGATGAATGATTGGCCGGTCTGTGATCCTCTGTATGATGAATGATTGGCCGGTCTGTGATCCTCTGTATGATGAATGATTGGCCGGTCTGTGATCCTCTGTATGATGAATGATTGGCCGGTCTGTGATCCTCTGTATGATGAATGATTGGCCGGTCTGTGATCCTCTGTATGATGAATGATTGGCCGGTCTGTGATCCTCTGTATGATGAATGATTGGCCGGTCTGTGATCCTCTGTATGATGAATGATTGGCCGGTCTGTGATCCTCTGTATGATGAATGATTGGCCGGTCTGTGATCCTCTGTATGATGAATGATTGGCCGGTCTGTGATCCTCTGTATGATGAATGATTGGCCGGTCTGTGATCCTCTGTATGATGAATGATTGGCCGGTCTGTGATCCTCTGTATGATGAATGATTGGCCGGTCTGTGATCCTCTGTATGATGAATGATTGGCCAGTCTGTGATCCTCTGTATGATGAATGATTGGCCAGTCTGTGATCCTCTGTATGATGAATGATTGGCCGGTCTGTGATCCTCTGAATGATAATAATCAAGAAAGAAAAGTCTGCACAGGTAGTAAATTGTAGATGATAATGCACAGTATACTCAAACAGGTGCGACCCAAGTCATTTGCAATAAATGTAATCCAATACATACATTTTCCAAAGAGAGTAGAAACAAACAGGGCAAATTTTAATGCTGCACAACCCTAATTATAAAGATGACCTCAGTAAACAAAATTCCATCATATAAAAAATCTACTTTTATTATTTCATAATTAAAAATAGAAAAGAGAATCCTTCAAAGAAGTAATGACACTTCCAGCAAAATATGTAGATACAAAGCTGTCCCAATCAATTAGCTTGATGATAATCACATTAATGCCACAAGACATTCAACATGTATAGGTCTAGAAAATAATATATACACATGAATAAGAGGAGTAGAAAAATAGACCAAAGGTGAAGAAAAACAGATTGAGGCAGCAATATAAATGCATGTATATATGAGACTCACAACGTGAGCAAGAGCATGAGGAGGCAGCTTATTCTAATGTCCGACTTGGGTCCCTAAAGCGGAGAGACTTCACCCACTAATGGGCACGTAATCAGTCCCTACACTACTCACAGACAGCAAACAGACAAGCTCACGGAGGAACAGACGGGTCCCGGTGCGCACGGGAACAGCAGTAGTAAGGAAAACCCCAACGCGCGTTTCGCTGAGCTTCTTCAAGGGGGAGGTGTGCAGCCACGGCAGGAGATCATCCTCTAATACCCACATGTTGTAATTGCACCAATCGGCCTGAGAGGCAAATCAAAGAGAATGACAATAAAAAGGAATGAAGTTACTGACACATAGAACAAGAGAAAGCAAAACAAGTTCAAATATTAAAACAAGAGACAAAGTATCATTAGTATAAATACATGTATAGGGGCAATATGAAATAGATAAAGGCACACAAAATAAGATATATTCAGCCGTGCGTGGAATAAATGGGGGGTCCTAAAGTACACCAGATACGATAATGATACACACAGCATAATAATATATAACTGTAATGATTAATAGCAAAGATATATGATTATAATATACATATTGGGCCGGATCCAGTTCAATAAACAGTAGCTACTGCGCATGTGTAGTAGCTATTGTACGTAATCTGCATATCGTTTCCATACGTAGATTGCGTGTATGCGGTCTTTTAGCTACTGTTTATTGAACTACGTCCGTCTATGGAAGACGGACGTAGTTCTGGATCCGGCCCATTGATACAGCAATAAGGATAGGAAATAAAAAAAACAAATAAACCCCATACAAGATTATAATCCCCAGAGGGATGTTACAAAGCATAACAATAAAAAAGCCCAAATTGAAGCATAACAATAAAAAAGCCCAAATTGAAGCATAACAATAAAAAAAGCCCAAATTGAAACATAAGAAGCTTGCAATAATCAACAAGAACCTATGAAAATGCAGAAACAGGAAAATCCCCATAAGGTCAACAAATATTTGAAATAAATGTAATAGATTTCATATAAATACTAATATATAAGTAAATCACATAAACAGCAAATCCCAATAATAGGAACCAAAATTAGACTTTTTTTCAAACATCGAGACAATTTCAGGGGTCAGATTCTTTGGTATTAATGTGATTATCATCACGCTATTTGATTGGGACATATCTATATATTTCGCTGGACGTGTCATTACTTCTTTGAAGTATTCTCTTTTCTATTTTTAATTATGATATAATAAAAGTAGAATTTTGTTTACTGAGGTCATCTTTATAATTAGGGTTGTGCAGCCTTAAAATTTGCCCTGTTTGTTTCCTACTCTTTTGGAAAATGTATGTATTGGATCCTCTGAATGATAGCTGATTGGCCAGTCTGTGGTCCTCTGAATGATAGCTGATTGGCCGGTCTGTGGTCCTTTGTATGCACTGTGTGTCTCTCTGAGAGCTGATTGTGCGGTCTGTGGTCCTCTGTATGCACTGTGTCTCTCTCTGATAGCTGATTGGCCGGTCTGTGGTTCTCTGTATGCACTGTGTGTCTCTCTGATAGCTGATTGGCCGGTCTGTGGTTCTCTGTATGCACTGTGTCTCTCTCTGATAGCTGATTGGCCGGTCTGTGGTTCTCTGTATGCACTGTGTGTCTCTCTGATAGCTGATTGGCCGGTCTGTGGTTCTCTGTATGCACTGTGTGTCTCTCTGATAGCTGATTGGCCGGTCTGTGGTTCTCTGTATGCACTGTGTGTCTCTCTGATAGCTGATTGGCCGGTCTGTGGTTCTCTGTATGCACTGTGTGTCTCTCTGATAGCTGATTGGCCGGTCTGTGGTTCTCTGTATGCACTGTGTGTCTCTCTGATAGCTGATTGGCCGGTCTGTGGTTCTCTGTATGCACTGTGTGTCTCTCTGATAGCTGATTGGCCGGTCTGTGGTTCTCTGTATGCACTGTGTGTCTCTCTGATAGCTGATTGGCCGGTCTGTGGTTCTCTGTATGCACTGTGTGTCTCTCTGATAGCTGATTGGCCGGTCTGTGGTTCTCTGTATGCACTGTGTGTCTCTCTGATAGCTGATTGGCCGGTCTGTGTTCCTCTGTATGCACTGTGTCTCTCTAATGGCTGAATTACTGTCTGTCAGCAGGGAAAGACGCCCATCCAGTCCAGAGGAGGAGCAGATATGGGGATGAGCTGAGGAAGCATCAGGTGAGGAGAAGAATCACAAACCACTAACTGACCTCTACCAGCAGCCAACACCCCCGGCTCACCGATCAATACACCCGGCTCCCCACCACTGATCAAATCAATATGGGACAGGACGCTAGGCGCGAGGACGGGACAGGACGCTAGGCGCGAGGACGGGACAGGACGCTAGGCGCGAGGACGGGACAGGACGCTAGGCGCGAGGACGGGACAGGACGCTAGGCGCGAGGACGGGACAGGACGCTAGGCGCGAGGACGGGACAGGACGCTAGGCGCGAGGACGGGACAGGACGCTAGGCGCGAGGACGGGACAGGACGCTAGGCGCGAGGACGGGACAGGACGCTAGGCGCGAGGACGGGACAGGACGCTAGGCGCGAGGACGGGACAGGACGCTAGGCGCGAGGACGGGACAGGACGCTAGGCGCGAGGACGGGACAGGACGCTAGGCGCGAGGACGGGACAGGACGCTAGGCGCGAGGACGGGACAGGACGCTAGGCGCGAGGACGGGACAGGACGCTAGGCGCGAGGACGGGACAGGACGCTAGGCGCGAGGACGGGACAGGACGCTAGGCGCGAGGACGGGACAGGACGCTAGGCGCGAGGACGGGACAGGACGCTAGGCGCGAGGACGGGACAGGACGCTAGGCGCGAGGACGGGACAGGACGCTAGGCGCGAGGACGGGACAGGACGCTAGGCGCGAGGACGGGACAGGACGCTAGGCGCGAGGACGGGACAGGACGCTAGGCGCGAGGACGGGACAGGACGCTAGGCGCGAGGACGGGACAGGACGCTAGGCGCGAGGACGGGACAGGACGCTAGGCGCGAGGACGGGACAGGACGCTAGGCGCGAGGACGGGACAGGACGCTAGGCGCGAGGACGGGACAGGACGCTAGGCGCGAGGACGGGACAGGACGCTAGGCGCGAGGACGGGACAGGACGCTAGGCGCGAGGACGGGACAGGACGCTAGGCGCGAGGACGGGACAGGACGCTAGGCGCGAGGACGGGACAGGACGCTAGGCGCGAGGACGGGACAGGACGCTAGGCGCGAGGACGGGACAGGACGCTAGGCGCGAGGACGGGACAGGACGCTAGGCGCGAGGACGGGACAGGACGCTAGGCGCGAGGACGGGACAGGACGCTAGGCGCGAGGACGGGACAGGACGCTAGGCGCGAGGACGGGACAGGACGCTAGGCGCGAGGACGGGACAGGACGCTAGGCGCGAGGACGGGACAGGACGCTAGGCGCGAGGACGGGACAGGACGCTAGGCGCGAGGACGGGACAGGACGCTAGGCGCGAGGACGGGACAGGACGCTAGGCGCGAGGACGGGACAGGACGCTAGGCGCGAGGACGGGACAGGACGCTAGGCGCGAGGACGGGACAGGACGCTAGGCGCGAGGACGGGACAGGACGCTAGGCGCGAGGACGGGACAGGACGCTAGGCGCGAGGACGGGACAGGACGCTAGGCGCGAGGACGGGACAGGACGCTAGGCGCGAGGACGGGACAGGACGCTAGGCGCGAGGACGGGACAGGACGCTAGGCGCGAGGACGGGACAGGACGCTAGGCGCGAGGACGGGACAGGACGCTAGGCGCGAGGACGGGACAGGACGCTAGGCGCGAGGACGGGACAGGACGCTAGGCGCGAGGACGGGACAGGACGCTAGGCGCGAGGACGGGACAGGACGCTAGGCGCGAGGACGGGACAGGACGCTAGGCGCGAGGACGGGACAGGACGCTAGGCGCGAGGACGGGACAGGACGCTAGGCGCGAGGACGGGACAGGACGCTAGGCGCGAGGACGGGACAGGACGCTAGGCGCGAGGACGGGACAGGACGCTAGGCGCGAGGACGGGACAGGACGCTAGGCGCGAGGACGGGACAGGACGCTAGGCGCGAGGACGGGACAGGACGCTAGGCGCGAGGACGGGACAGGACGCTAGGCGCGAGGACGGGACAGGACGCTAGGCGCGAGGACGGGACAGGACGCTAGGCGCGAGGACGGGACAGGACGCTAGGCGCGAGGACGGGACAGGACGCTAGGCGCGAGGACGGGACAGGACGCTAGGCGCGAGGACGGGACAGGACGCTAGGCGCGAGGACGGGACAGGACGCTAGGCGCGAGGACGGGACAGGACGCTAGGCGCGAGGACGGGACAGGACGCTAGGCGCGAGGACGGGACAGGACGCTAGGCGCGAGGACGGGACAGGACGCTAGGCGCGAGGACGGGACAGGACGCTAGGCGCGAGGACGGGACAGGACGCTAGGCGCGAGGACGGGACAGGACGCTAGGCGCGAGGACGGGACAGGACGCTAGGCGCGAGGACGGGACAGGACGCTAGGCGCGAGGACGGGACAGGACGCTAGGCGCGAGGACGGGACAGGACGCTAGGCGCGAGGACGGGACAGGACGCTAGGCGCGAGGACGGGACAGGACGCTAGGCGCGAGGACGGGACAGGACGCTAGGCGCGAGGACGGGACAGGACGCTAGGCGCGAGGACGGGACAGGACGCTAGGCGCGAGGACGGGACAGGACGCTAGGCGCGAGGACGGGACAGGACGCTAGGCGCGAGGACGGGACAGGACGCTAGGCGCGAGGACGGGACAGGACGCTAGGCGCGAGGACGGGACAGGACGCTAGGCGCGAGGACGGGACAGGACGCTAGGCGCGAGGACGGGACAGGACGCTAGGCGCGAGGACGGGACAGGACGCTAGGCGCGAGGACGGGACAGGACGCTAGGCGCGAGGACGGGACAGGACGCTAGGCGCGAGGACGGGACAGGACGCTAGGCGCGAGGACGGGACAGGACGCTAGGCGCGAGGACGGGACAGGACGCTAGGCGCGAGGACGGGACAGGACGCTAGGCGCGAGGACGGGACAGGACGCTAGGCGCGAGGACGGGACAGGACGCTAGGCGCGAGGACGGGACAGGACGCTAGGCGCGAGGACGGGACAGGACGCTAGGCGCGAGGACGGGACAGGACGCTAGGCGCGAGGACGGGACAGGACGCTAGGCGCGAGGACGGGACAGGACGCTAGGCGCGAGGACGGGACAGGACGCTAGGCGCGAGGACGGGACAGGACGCTAGGCGCGAGGACGGGACAGGACGCTAGGCGCGAGGACGGGACAGGACGCTAGGCGCGAGGACGGGACAGGACGCTAGGCGCGAGGACGGGACAGGACGCTAGGCGCGAGGACGGGACAGGACGCTAGGCGCGAGGACGGGACAGGACGCTAGGCGCGAGGACGGGACAGGACGCTAGGCGCGAGGACGGGACAGGACGCTAGGCGCGAGGACGGGACAGGACGCTAGGCGCGAGGACGGGACAGGACGCTAGGCGCGAGGACGGGACAGGACGCTAGGCGCGAGGACGGGACAGGACGCTAGGCGCGAGGACGGGACAGGACGCTAGGCGCGAGGACGGGACAGGACGCTAGGCGCGAGGACGGGACAGGACGCTAGGCGCGAGGACGGGACAGGACGCTAGGCGCGAGGACGGGACAGGACGCTAGGCGCGAGGACGGGACAGGACGCTAGGCGCGAGGACGGGACAGGACGCTAGGCGCGAGGACGGGACAGGACGCTAGGCGCGAGGACGGGACAGGACGCTAGGCGCGAGGACGGGACAGGACGCTAGGCGCGAGGACGGGACAGGACGCTAGGCGCGAGGACGGGACAGGACGCTAGGCGCGAGGACGGGACAGGACGCTAGGCGCGAGGACGGGACAGGACGCTAGGCGCGAGGACGGGACAGGACGCTAGGCGCGAGGACGGGACAGGACGCTAGGCGCGAGGACGGGACAGGACGCTAGGCGCGAGGACGGGACAGGACGCTAGGCGCGAGGACGGGACAGGACGCTAGGCGCGAGGACGGGACAGGACGCTAGGCGCGAGGACGGGACAGGACGCTAGGCGCGAGGACGGGACAGGACGCTAGGCGCGAGGACGGGACAGGACGCTAGGCGCGAGGACGGGACAGGACGCTAGGCGCGAGGACGGGACAGGACGCTAGGCGCGAGGACGGGACAGGACGCTAGGCGCGAGGACGGGACAGGACGCTAGGCGCGAGGACGGGACAGGACGCTAGGCGCGAGGACGGGACAGGACGCTAGGCGCGAGGACGGGACAGGACGCTAGGCGCGAGGACGGGACAGGACGCTAGGCGCGAGGACGGGACAGGACGCTAGGCGCGAGGACGGGACAGGACGCTAGGCGCGAGGACGGGACAGGACGCTAGGCGCGAGGACGGGACAGGACGCTAGGCGCGAGGACGGGACAGGACGCTAGGCGCGAGGACGGGACAGGACGCTAGGCGCGAGGACGGGACAGGACGCTAGGCGCGAGGACGGGACAGGACGCTAGGCGCGAGGACGGGACAGGACGCTAGGCGCGAGGACGGGACAGGACGCTAGGCGCGAGGACGGGACAGGACGCTAGGCGCGAGGACGGGACAGGACGCTAGGCGCGAGGACGGGACAGGACGCTAGGCGCGAGGACGGGACAGGACGCTAGGCGCGAGGACGGGACAGGACGCTAGGCGCGAGGACGGGACAGGACGCTAGGCGCGAGGACGGGACAGGACGCTAGGCGCGAGGACGGGACAGGACGCTAGGCGCGAGGACGGGACAGGACGCTAGGCGCGAGGACGGGACAGGACGCTAGGCGCGAGGACGGGACAGGACGCTAGGCGCGAGGACGGGACAGGACGCTAGGCGCGAGGACGGGACAGGACGCTAGGCGCGAGGACGGGACAGGACGCTAGGCGCGAGGACGGGACAGGACGCTAGGCGCGAGGACGGGACAGGACGCTAGGCGCGAGGACGGGACAGGACGCTAGGCGCGAGGACGGGACAGGACGCTAGGCGCGAGGACGGGACAGGACGCTAGGCGCGAGGACGGGACAGGACGCTAGGCGCGAGGACGGGACAGGACGCTAGGCGCGAGGACGGGACAGGACGCTAGGCGCGAGGACGGGACAGGACGCTAGGCGCGAGGACGGGACAGGACGCTAGGCGCGAGGACGGGACAGGACGCTAGGCGCGAGGACGGGACAGGACGCTAGGCGCGAGGACGGGACAGGACGCTAGGCGCGAGGACGGGACAGGACGCTAGGCGCGAGGACGGGACAGGACGCTAGGCGCGAGGACGGGACAGGACGCTAGGCGCGAGGACGGGACAGGACGCTAGGCGCGAGGACGGGACAGGACGCTAGGCGCGAGGACGGGACAGGACGCTAGGCGCGAGGACGGGACAGGACGCTAGGCGCGAGGACGGGACAGGACGCTAGGCGCGAGGACGGGACAGGACGCTAGGCGCGAGGACGGGACAGGACGCTAGGCGCGAGGACGGGACAGGACGCTAGGCGCGAGGACGGGACAGGACGCTAGGCGCGAGGACGGGACAGGACGCTAGGCGCGAGGACGGGACAGGACGCTAGGCGCGAGGACGGGACAGGACGCTAGGCGCGAGGACGGGACAGGACGCTAGGCGCGAGGACGGGACAGGACGCTAGGCGCGAGGACGGGACAGGACGCTAGGCGCGAGGACGGGACAGGACGCTAGGCGCGAGGACGGGACAGGACGCTAGGCGCGAGGACGGGACAGGACGCTAGGCGCGAGGACGGGACAGGACGCTAGGCGCGAGGACGGGACAGGACGCTAGGCGCGAGGACGGGACAGGACGCTAGGCGCGAGGACGGGACAGGACGCTAGGCGCGAGGACGGGACAGGACGCTAGGCGCGAGGACGGGACAGGACGCTAGGCGCGAGGACGGGACAGGACGCTAGGCGCGAGGACGGGACAGGACGCTAGGCGCGAGGACGGGACAGGACGCTAGGCGCGAGGACGGGACAGGACGCTAGGCGCGAGGACGGGACAGGACGCTAGGCGCGAGGACGGGACAGGACGCTAGGCGCGAGGACGGGACAGGACGCTAGGCGCGAGGACGGGACAGGACGCTAGGCGCGAGGACGGGACAGGACGCTAGGCGCGAGGACGGGACAGGACGCTAGGCGCGAGGACGGGACAGGACGCTAGGCGCGAGGACGGGACAGGACGCTAGGCGCGAGGACGGGACAGGACGCTAGGCGCGAGGACGGGACAGGACGCTAGGCGCGAGGACGGGACAGGACGCTAGGCGCGAGGACGGGACAGGACGCTAGGCGCGAGGACGGGACAGGACGCTAGGCGCGAGGACGGGACAGGACGCTAGGCGCGAGGACGGGACAGGACGCTAGGCGCGAGGACGGGACAGGACGCTAGGCGCGAGGACGGGACAGGACGCTAGGCGCGAGGACGGGACAGGACGCTAGGCGCGAGGACGGGACAGGACGCTAGGCGCGAGGACGGGACAGGACGCTAGGCGCGAGGACGGGACAGGACGCTAGGCGCGAGGACGGGACAGGACGCTAGGCGCGAGGACGGGACAGGACGCTAGGCGCGAGGACGGGACAGGACGCTAGGCGCGAGGACGGGACAGGACGCTAGGCGCGAGGACGGGACAGGACGCTAGGCGCGAGGACGGGACAGGACGCTAGGCGCGAGGACGGGACAGGACGCTAGGCGCGAGGACGGGACAGGACGCTAGGCGCGAGGACGGGACAGGACGCTAGGCGCGAGGACGGGACAGGACGCTAGGCGCGAGGACGGGACAGGACGCTAGGCGCGAGGACGGGACAGGACGCTAGGCGCGAGGACGGGACAGGACGCTAGGCGCGAGGACGGGACAGGACGCTAGGCGCGAGGACGGGACAGGACGCTAGGCGCGAGGACGGGACAGGACGCTAGGCGCGAGGACGGGACAGGACGCTAGGCGCGAGGACGGGACAGGACGCTAGGCGCGAGGACGGGACAGGACGCTAGGCGCGAGGACGGGACAGGACGCTAGGCGCGAGGACGGGACAGGACGCTAGGCGCGAGGACGGGACAGGACGCTAGGCGCGAGGACGGGACAGGACGCTAGGCGCGAGGACGGGACAGGACGCTAGGCGCGAGGACGGGACAGGACGCTAGGCGCGAGGACGGGACAGGACGCTAGGCGCGAGGACGGGACAGGACGCTAGGCGCGAGGACGGGACAGGACGCTAGGCGCGAGGACGGGACAGGACGCTAGGCGCGAGGACGGGACAGGACGCTAGGCGCGAGGACGGGACAGGACGCTAGGCGCGAGGACGGGACAGGACGCTAGGCGCGAGGACGGGACAGGACGCTAGGCGCGAGGACGGGACAGGACGCTAGGCGCGAGGACGGGACAGGACGCTAGGCGCGAGGACGGGACAGGACGCTAGGCGCGAGGACGGGACAGGACGCTAGGCGCGAGGACGGGACAGGACGCTAGGCGCGAGGACGGGACAGGACGCTAGGCGCGAGGACGGGACAGGACGCTAGGCGCGAGGACGGGACAGGACGCTAGGCGCGAGGACGGGACAGGACGCTAGGCGCGAGGACGGGACAGGACGCTAGGCGCGAGGACGGGACAGGACGCTAGGCGCGAGGACGGGACAGGACGCTAGGCGCGAGGACGGGACAGGACGCTAGGCGCGAGGACGGGACAGGACGCTAGGCGCGAGGACGGGACAGGACGCTAGGCGCGAGGACGGGACAGGACGCTAGGCGCGAGGACGGGACAGGACGCTAGGCGCGAGGACGGGACAGGACGCTAGGCGCGAGGACGGGACAGGACGCTAGGCGCGAGGACGGGACAGGACGCTAGGCGCGAGGACGGGACAGGACGCTAGGCGCGAGGACGGGACAGGACGCTAGGCGCGAGGACGGGACAGGACGCTAGGCGCGAGGACGGGACAGGACGCTAGGCGCGAGGACGGGACAGGACGCTAGGCGCGAGGACGGGACAGGACGCTAGGCGCGAGGACGGGACAGGACGCTAGGCGCGAGGACGGGACAGGACGCTAGGCGCGAGGACGGGACAGGACGCTAGGCGCGAGGACGGGACAGGACGCTAGGCGCGAGGACGGGACAGGACGCTAGGCGCGAGGACGGGACAGGACGCTAGGCGCGAGGACGGGACAGGACGCTAGGCGCGAGGACGGGACAGGACGCTAGGCGCGAGGACGGGACAGGACGTTAGGCGCGAGGACGGGACAGGACGCTAGGCGCGAGGGCAGGACGGGACGCGAGGACGGGACGGACGCTAGGCCCGGTGCTGTTAATGGATACTGGGATGTGTCTGGAGGAGGAGCCAGGGCGGAGCCTGGCATGCGCTCAGGGTATTACTAGCATCCGCTGCCTGTCCTGCTTTCTCCACCCCCCAAACATTTCCACCCATTAAACACTGGCTGTCGCCCTGCAGCGCTGTCATCATATAATATACTGGCTCAGCTGAATCCCTACAGTCCCTGTGATTGTAACGCCGCCGCGCAGGATACGTGTTTCCTAGAACACGCCGGGAATGTGACTGAACTTGTTATACGTCGGGTTCAGAGAGTTCCTGGCACCTGAATGCACTTCACTGAATCCAGGACACCAGCTGTGCCGGAGGAATGTAAGCTCACGCGCCAAGCCTCAGCATGTCAGCGTCCTGTGACTGACGGGAGGAGTGTGGGGGGGGAGGGGGAGTTATCCCAGTGACCCCCCTATGCCTCACATACTGCGCTCCGGACTGCCTCAGCGTCATGCCGGGGACATTGTATGGATCTCAGCGTGTACCGTGGATGTGTGTGCGAGGCGGCTGCATGCCATCTAAAATGGTGCATTTAGATAGAGAGCGCAACGCAGCGACTGGCGCAGGAATAGTGTTACGGAGCTGCCCCCATGGTGTGGAATGTAACCGGGGCCTGCTCTCTGGAGCCTCTAGTGGTGAGGACAGGCTTGTGAAGCAGATACCCAGCAGGTCACGATCCCTGGAAGGCAGCTTCAGGTGAAACCAGGCGAGTAATAATCCAAAACACTAGAAGCAGGAGCATGAGGGTAAACTAGATACAATGGGCCAGATCCAGAACTACGTCCGTCTTCCATACACGGACGTAGTTCAATAAACAGTAGCTACTGCGCATGCGTAGTAGCTATTGTATGTAATCTGCGTATCGTTTTGATAAGTAGATTGCGTATATGCGGTATAAAAGACGAAACGATAGCAGTAGCTACTGTTTATTGAACTATGTCCGTCTATGGAAGACGGACGTAGTTCTGGATCCGGCCCAATGACACAAATGTACTGATATATAACAGAGAGCACCAGAGCACAAAGATATCCAAAAACAAACAGACATAAGTAACCAACAAACAGCACAAAGGCAACGGATCACAGGCATGCAAGACAGCAGGCCTGGAAAGAACAAGGGGCCGACCAGGCAGAATGACCAGCACCTGAATTATTTAGAGGCGTCCTTATTTCCCAGATGCTCAGGTGCTGTAAATTAATCAGGAGGATGTCCATGCTGAACAATGAGTCCCACAGCGGCCTCTAGAGGCAGGACAGGAGAATGTCCATGCTGAACAATGAGTCCCACAGCGGCCTCTAGAGGCAGGTCAGGAGAATATCCATGCTGAACAATGAGTCCCACAGCAGCCCCTAGAGGCAGGTCAGGAGAATGTCCATGCTGAACAATGAGTCCCACAGCGGCCCCTAAAGGCAGGTCAGGAGAATGACCACAATGTAACAATAGTGAGAACACCTCAAGGGAGATTTGAACGCACTAAAACAAGAAAGATGTGAAAATAAAGAAATCAGAGTTTTTAGCACTGTATATTTTTAAACATGGAACCAGCATAACGCCCGAAAGCATTATTCTGTAACTCCCAGCAGCATTATCCTGTAACGTGTGGCAGCATTTTCCTGTAATGTGCGGCAGCATTTTCCTCTAATACCCAGCAGCATTTTCCTGTAACACGCAGCAGCATTTTCCTCTAATACCCAGCAGCATTTTCCTCTAATACCCGGCAGCATTTTCCTCTAATACCCGGCACCATTTTCCTGTAACGCGCGGCAGCATTTTCCTGTAACACGCGGCAGCATTTTCCTCTAATACCCGGCAGTATTTTCCTGTAACACGCGGCAGCATTTTCCTATGACTCCCGGCAGCATTTTCCTGTAACTCCTGGCAGCATTTTCCTGTAACACGCGGCAGCATTTCCCTGTAACTGGTGGCAGCATTTTCCTGTTACACGCGGCAGCATTTTCCTGTAACGCGCGGCAGCATTTTCTTGTACCTCCCGGCAGCATTTTCCTGTAACACGCGGCAGCATTTTCCTGTAACACGCGGCAGCATTTTCCTGCAACTCCCGGCAGCATTTTCCTGTACCTCCCGGCAGCATTTTCCTGTAACACGCGGCAGCATTTTCCTGTAACGCGCGGCAGCATTTTCCTGTGACTCCCGGCAGCATTTTCCTGTGACGCGCGGCAGCATTTTCCTGTAACACGCGGCAGCATTTTCCTATGACTCCCGGCAGCATTTTCCTGTAACTCCTGGCAGCATTTTCCTGTAACACGCGGCAGCATTTCCCTGTAACTCCCGGCAGCATTTTCCTGTAACTCCTGGCAGCATTTTCCTGTAACACGCGGCAGCATTTCCCTGTAACTCCCGGCAGCATTTTCCTGTAACTCCTGGCAGCATTTTCCTGTAACACGCGGCAGCATTTCCCTGTAACT
>WWET01009147.1:16093-30239 GCA_011038615.1 Limnodynastes dumerilii
ATTTTTTGAATATCTTGTTGAAGCACAGAGGTGTTCGCCCCATCTGCTCAGAGATCCGTTGCTCAGACGCAGTATTGGCCTCAAGCAGTTGCGCCATATTAATTTCAGGTGTATCGGATGACAAAGTAGATGCAGATGGCTGAGGAGGAGGAGAAGGAGCCTTGCTACTCTAATGAGTGCACTGCTTAAGTTTCGCAGCAGCCGCCGACTGTGAGCTCTTGCCCATTGATAAACAGCGGGTTTCAGATAAAAGATAAAAGTTTATTTTAAACTCAACACCTCACAATGCAGTCCACAAGATATAAGTATACAAGGTCCAAACGCTGGAGGCAGGCACCAAACCTGTACTCTGCACTTCTCACAGGGAACCACTCCATTCACTGGCCACACCATGCGTTAAATATTACTTCTTCCCAGCAATATACTGTGTGCTGAATATTACTTCTTCCCAACAATATACTGTGTGCTGAATATTACTGCTTTCCAACAATATACTGTGTGAGTATTACTTCGTCCCAACAATATACTGTGTGCTGTGAAGAATATACTGTATATTGAATATCACTTCAGCCAAGGGTCACACAGGTGTCAGGAGATAAGATATTAAGAGTCCCTCCACTGAGTTAAGCCACATTCAACGCACATTCCAAGTGTCCACTTAAGGATCTTCTTCTTACCCAAGGTAGGGTACAGACAGGCAGGAAGAGAGAGAAGAAGGAAGCAATTTCACCTGGATTTGTGCTGATGGAGCCCAGGGGATGTCTGCCATGCAGATTAGTGCTGAAGGTGAGGCCACTGCACTTGCTGCATGAGGCTTATGTGCAGCAGAGAGGTGAGTAAAATGGCACCTCCCATGTGGACAATGGCGCCCGTCCTGCAAGATGTCCGCCCTTCCGATATCCAGGAACGCAGGGGGAAGACTGACAGCCCCTCCAGAGCCCACCGATCAGCAGCCAGACAGCTCCAGCGCCCGACCAACCAGAGAGCCCACGCGCTGAGGAGCCCGCCAGACCGTCAGCACAGCACACCGCACCACCAGTCGCAGGGAGACAGAAACGGAGGAGAACAGAGGAGAACACCGCCGACAACCACAGGGAGCAGGTAAATGAATCCAGGCACCGCTGCCAACTCGGGGAGATCACTTCAACATTTAAATCAAAATCTTTAGAGGGGGATTGTGGGATACTTTTTACACCATGAAGTTTCTCATACTCAGTATGAGGGAGCAGGGGTGTTTTAAGAAGTGAGGGGGCCCGTGTGCAGGATTTGCACATGGGCCATCCACCCCTCTTACCTGAGACAGGACTGTCCAGATTCGGGGGCCGTAAAGGAGGTGGGGCTTAACGGCGCCGTAACCCCCGCCCCCTTTTAGCCCCGCGAATCGGGACAGTCCCACCACAGGGGAAGGGGGACTAATTTGGCTTCTATTTCTTCCCTCCGGAAGATATAAGAGGGAAGAAATAGATGCTGAATGGCCTCCCTTCCCCTGCCAACCCAGGGTGCAGGATGCATGCCACAGGGCCCCCTGTTCTGAGGGGCCCGTGTGCACTGCACACCCTGCACCCATTATAGACACGCCTATGTGAGGGAGGCAGAAAGGAAATGTCATCAATGGCACTGGACAGCAAGTATCCAAGTGCTTCAGTTGTAACTGCTGCAGACTGCCCTGCACCAGCCTGCAGTCATGTTGCGTTGCCTCACTGATATATGTAACTGGAACTTGCCTTACAGTCTGTGGAGATGGAACGGCTGGGACTCACATTGTAGAAGCACAGAGGAGTAGAGAAAGGGTTTTTACATTATTGCAGCGCTTTCCTGGAGCAGTAGACTCTTCTGTTTCCTCTTCTATGACCACAATTGATTTCACACTGTGCAGCGTTGAGGTTTATCCTTATCTGTAGAAGTTCTCTGTCACAACACCTGCCACAAGTCCTGACAGATGGACACCGGTAATAGAATCTTGATCACTATGAGGACCTGACACCATCTTACATTATACTGTCACTTGTCATTCTTTATAAGCAATCATTAAAATGACTTGAAACGCTGAACATTCATATTGTATATTTTTCATTTGTGGCCTGAAGATATTTAAGACAACTATAATGCCATAGTGCAACACATTGCTAAAGTTACATAGTTACATACATAGTTACATAGTTGATGAGGTTGAATAAAGACACCAGTCCATCAAGTTCAACCTATTTTGGATCTCCTGCAATAACTATCTTTATATCTATTTTTGAAGTTAATCCATATGAAGCAACCTCCAAACTGTTGCAAACATAAAAAAATAAATAAAAATCCTTGCTGACCCAAGATGGCCGTACTATTTCTCCAAGGCTCCTCTACTCTCCTTCATATAAACTTGCGGTCCTGGTAACCCTGAATGTCTTTTTCTGCTAAATATGTATCTAATCCTTTTTTAAACATATCCAGTGAATTTGCCATCACAACCTTCCCTGGCAGGGAATTCCACATCCTGACTGCCCTTACTGTGAAGAACCCTTTCCTTTGCTGGTTGTGAAACTTCTTTTCCTCTAACCTTAGTGGGTGCCCCCGTGTCCTGTGTACAGTCCTTGGGGTAAATAGTGCCTTTGAAAGTTCTTTGTATTGACTTATGATGTATTTGCATATAGTAAGCATATCTCCTCTTAGACACTTCGGGCCTGATTCAGAGATACGATTTCCACGGCACTTAGGAGCGTATATTTAAGATCTTAGAAAATTTGCAAAACTGCGCATGCGTAGTAATAGTGCAACGCTATGTGCGTAGCGGTTAGGAGCGTAAATTCGCTAAGATCGCAAGTCTGAATCGCTCGCAAGCACTTAAGATCTTAAGTGCTGCGAATCTTTTAGATCTTAAGGATTTGCATGGAAATGGGCGGGGGGAGGCAGGGAAATGAGGGAAAGTGGGCACGGGCTGACACTTAGGATCTTAAATGAACGATCCCAAGGCACTTAAGATCCCAAATGACAGCGCAGAGTTAGGGCTAGTCAATGGTGGTCTAAGTTTAAGATCCACCGCTGTTTGCAAGGGGAATGTCTATTTTTGCAGTGGGCTGGAACCTGCTAAGATCGTAGCGAAAGTTCGTATATTTGCGAACTTTTCGCTATCGTATCTCTGAATCAGCCCCCTCTTTTCTAAAGTAAACATGTCTAAACTGGCTAGCCTTTCCTCATAGCTCAATGACTCTATACCCTTTATCAGTTTTGTCGCCCTTCTCTGAACCGTTTCTAGTTCCATAATGTCTTTTTTATGGATTGGTGCCTAGAAGTGAACTGCATATTCGAGATGAGGCCTCACCAATGATTTATATAGTGGCAAAATTACACAGTCTTCCCTTGCATCTATGCCCCTTTTTATGCATGCTAATACTTTAGCCCTTGTAGCTGCTGCTTGGCATTGAGCACTATTGCTAAGTCTATTGTCCACAAGCACTCCCAAATCCTTCTCCATTAAAGATTCTCCTAAATTTACCCCGTTTAATTTATAGATTGCATGCTTGTTTTTGATCCCTAAATGCATAATCTTACATTTATCTATGTTAAACCTCATCTTCCATTTAGCCGCCCAAAGTGGTTACTTAGATTGGCTGACTTCTACAATTGTTTTTCTCCTAAATAATAGAGCTGACCATGAGTGGTGCAACTTTTTTCTGCAGTAAGGCTGGCTGAGCCTGGAGAAAGACATGGTTCAATATAATGAGATCTGACCACCAGATATCTTGGTGAAGCCCCTTGTATATTGGAAACACCTCCAACCCAAACCAAAGCAGTGGGTGGTGGTACCGCCAGGGAGATAGCAATCTTTTGCTACCGCTACATAGTGGCAATAATCCAGGGGATGGGTAACGTAACCCTTGGCTATTTTGACATCTGATCTATTTATTTGATGACTGTTGTTCTCCGCATGTTTAATCTATTTGAATTGGCAGCAAGGGAATTAAGACGCGTCTCATCTGAAAAATCGGCTGGTGAACTTGAATAATATTCATTGTCTTGTTGTGGCAGCGATGGAGATATAGGAACTGGCCTTTTCACCATTCCTTTATTGTCTGAAGGGGAATAAGAACATTACTGAAAAAGGCACAAAACAAATGTGATTAAATTACAAGTTTTGCGATCACAGTGTATTGTGGTTTAGATAGCTGTAAGCAGTAACAGGAAGCCTGTATATTTTTTCTGCAGCACAAGATTGTTCGACATAGGACTGACTAATCGTCCATAGCTAAAATATAATGAGGGCCCGATTCAATTAGATAAAAATCGTTCACCGGCGTATTTTTACCGCAATTTTTTTCTAAATCTCGGCCGACATTTTTTTTTACTATTCAATTATTTTTTTGCATTAAAAATACGCCGTTTTTTTAATGTTATCGTTAATTAAAAATCTGCCCCTATGAGAGGTACGGATTTTTAACGCTGCCCTATCTTGTGCCCCAACAGGGCATGCTGCCGCGCAACAGCAAGGTTATAAAAAAAACAGAAAAAGGAAGCCAATGTGGTTACAAAAGAGGTTCTGTAGCAAGTATAGTGACAGCAGAAAAGATGCCTTTAGGAATTATAAGCAAATCCAGAATAATGATGACAGAGGAGAATTTTCTGGCAAAGCAGAAGGAGGTAAATAAATGAAAGGTAAAAAGCTGAAGAGGGTGTAGGAAAACAGAGAGTGAGTCTTGTTGAGGGTGACAGCGTTGTGGCAGATCATCTAGTATTCATAAAAGAAAGAGAGGGGAAGGGACACAGTTATACTGCAAAAGTATTAATACTAAGGAAAAATAGTTACAAGTCCTTTCACTCAGGAGCTGAACTTACAGAGCTCTCAAACGACAAAAGTAGACAAATTAATTGGGCCGGATGGGATACATCCTTGGATACTAAAAGAGCATAGAGGTGTGATGGTAAAACCATTAACTGAATTATTCAACCAATCACTAGTAACAGGAGTGATTCCAGAGGACTGGATTAATGGGGAGTCGTAGACATAAATTATACAACCTTTATTAAGGCTTTTAACACTTTGCCACAATGCAGACTGTTAAATCTGGAAAACTTGGAATTTTGATCAAAGATTGTTGTGTGAATATGATCTTGGTTTCAGGACTGAGAACAGAGGGTTGTAGTTATTGGAATTACTTCAGGGGATGGTAAAGTAACCAGTGGAGTCCCCCAGGGATCTGTACTTGGACCAGTGCTATTTAATATCTTTATAGGTGATATTGCCTGTGGTATTGAGGGGAAAATATGCCTTTTTGCAGATGACACCAAGATATGTAACCGGGTAGACCTGCCAGGATTGATGATCTAGGTAGAATGGAGAAATGGTGAAGAGTGTGACAACTACAGTTTAATGGCAAAAAATGCAAAATCATGCACTTGGGGCACAAAACCCAAAAGCTCAATATAGTATTATTATCCTCACCTGGAATACTGTGATCATATTTCCAGAAAGACATAAATGCATTAGAGACTGAGCAAAGAAGGTCAAGTGAAATGGTGCATGCAAACGAACTTACACAATAATACAGGTTAATTTTAGAGATGAGATGTTTAGATTACGTGAAATCTGACAAATCCGAATTTTGGGGTTCTGAGTCGTATCAAGACAGGGCTTGGTTTTTCCGAACAAACCTGAATCCCTAATTCAGGTAAAGCGCCATTTTCCTGAAAAGGCAAATGGAGATATCTTGTGATTTTGCAGCCATTTTGGAGAGTTCAGGAGTCGTATTTACTAACAAACGCTTTTGAAACGCAATTTTAAATCACCAACGATATCCATTGATTTTTCAGCCTTGTAGTTCTATCAGCGCAGCCATGCTAAGCATTCCAAACACGCTGCTTTTGAAAGGCCGTGACGGTGGCTGGTGGCTTATCTCATATTTGTACAAATATGCGTAACGAACATTTCTGTGTTTTATTTTACAGATAGAACAGTATAGTTTGTTACTGGTTTATGGCAGTGTGCTGAGGTAATTTTTCCCTTTGTTTCTGTGGCTAGCAGGTTACCCCCTGCCTTTCATGCACCTGTTTGACATTTACTTAATAAATTGATTGAGCAGCTTCCATTCTGGTTTTATGCTTTTGCATTATATTGACGTGTTTTTCTGGCACAGCGTGGGGCGCTTTCATTGAACGCGCCCCACACACAAAGCACTTTGATTTTCTGCGATTTGCCGATGAACTAAAAGCGATTTAGTCAAATCGCTTTTAGAGAATACGGCAATATGGTTTTTTTAAATGGCAAAACATCTGGACGATTTCTGTCCAGCGATGTTTGCCGGGTCAATTTTGCACAAGGCTAAAGTCCCGGGACTTTGCCTTTAGTGAATACGGCGATGGCATAATCACAGGCAAAGCCCTGGGAGTTTGGTCTTTTTTTGCAAAATCGGCTTTTGGAAATATACCCCATAAACCGCAAACAGCATAGTGCCCAATAACCCATACAGCAATCAAACAAATCCTAATTGAAATAAAGAGGCAGACACCGATAGCTGGATTTAAACCAAGGGAACATGGCATTTATTAATTAACTTTAATTTTAAGGCAGTTAGGTGGCCCAGTAGCGGTGGGGGTCCGGCACACCCCTATTCCTGCGGAGGTCATCTACCTCGACCGCGGCACCCCTTCCCCCCCTGTCTGATCCTCCAGCCACTCGGCCAGTTCCCACAGGGGCTCAATCGTTTGATATCTGACACCCCCATCCAATGGTTGTGCTGCTATCGGTCAGAGCCCCCCTGCTCCCATTAAGCCCCCTTATTTGCTGAGACCTCCACCGCAACTGCTCCACCATGCTCCGTCTGAAAAGAAAGAGTTAACACATCAACAACTTCAACTTTAAGGGAGGGAGGGTGAGTTCTCTGCAATGAGTGTCCCCACTCCCCTTCCCCTAGGCCTATATATAACATACCACCCCTTAGCTCAAACTTCTCTCCAACCCCCTTTGAAACCTTAACCATTTGATTGCTACCTTTCTGACCCTGACACCTGCCTGCTATTTAATTCCCTGCGGTCCTATGGGGTCTTTGGTTCTTTTAGAGACTGAGCTTAATACATCTATCCACTTTAGTGGGGTAGTGTAATCCTAATCTGCTCTGCTGTTATCTAAGGAACCAGCAGCTCCTATTAGGGCTCTTTTATATTTTGAAAATATAGGTGCGCTGCAGAATACACACTGTAGATTTATGACAAAGGGATCAATTATCAAAGGCTATCAAATTCAGTGTACTACGAAAGCTACAGTTTTATTCTGTAAAGTGGGGTTGTACAAGTAGCAGTACACACATTATAAGCAGAGTTTTTATTTGCAGCCGTTCTGTGATTGGAGAGTTCAGGAGTGCTCTCTCGTCCTTTTAGCTAGGAGAGTGGAGGAGAATGTTTGCAACTCTGTTGTCTGTACTATATAGAGTCATAATGGTATATTTATAAAAGTCAATTTTTTTTAAAAGCAAATTGAAATCGACTGATCTCGCCACGATTTTAGCAATTTTTTTTAGCAAAATTCGTGGTATTCACTGAAGATGCTTTTAAAACGCAATTTTAAATCCCCAACAATATGCATTGATTTTTCAAGGGCTAAATCTCTGTGCTTTTCTATAGACGTCTATGGACGTCTTTATAGAGAGCTCCTCAGCCTAAACCCCAAAAAACCTGCGATAAACCCAACAAAAATTCCCAACCTTGGAGGATACTGACAGCCACCACGACGCTAGCTTCATGTCAACATCCCAGACGTCGAGGAGAACCTGAGTTGCCGAGCAGGGGAACAGCGGCTCTCCTATTGTGACTCTGCCCACAGCTGCCGCCCTCGATTGCTAACGGGAGAGACATGGCACTGCGGCGGTGCATTACACACGTGACGGGACACCTTGCAACCACATGCTGAAGGAGCGGGAGGCCCGGAGCACGGTTGGGTGAGCTACCCCTTGAGAGCCTGCATTGTATGCGAGGTGCTTCGCGGCCGTTTACGGAGGGGCACTGTGTCGCAAACGGAGGCCAGGGTACAAGAGAGTGCGGGCATGGCCTGACATTTTGTGATCCATTCTTGGATGGCCATCCTGGGGCAGTGCTGACTGGAACTTAGGGCCTGATTCAGAGGCTGAAAATAAGAACTTAAAGTTACACCTGGGCAAAACCATGTTGATTTCAGGGGGAGTCAAGTTAATTTTATTCTATGCATGCAGGGAGAATGCTTGGCTTTTACTTATTGCACACAGATACCTGATCAGCTTCACTTTTAAACTGCTAATTAGACTTGAGCTGGGAAACATCACCTTTTAACTATAATACTGTTGCATCAAATGAAATTTTACTCCCCTGAAATCAACATGGTTTAGCCCAGGTGTAACTTTAAGTTCTTATTTTCTATCTCTGAATCAGGGCCTTAGTGTTTGGCATGCTCATCACCGCGACTGCTGTTTACAGACAAGGGGCTGGATCCAGACCTTGTTAAGTGTATGAACTTAGTTACTCAAGGGCTAAACCATGTTGATTTCAGGGGGAGCCAAGTTAATTGTATTCTTTGCATGCAGGGATATATCTTTGAATTGCTTACTGCACACAGATACTGACCAGCGTTACTATCACACTGTTATTTATACTTGGGCTGGGAAACATCACCTCTCAACTCTAATACTGTTTGCAACTGATGAAATATGACTCCCCTGAAATCAACATGGTTTAGCCCAGGAGTAACTAAGTTCATGCACTTAACAAGGTCTGGATCAGGCCCAAGGAAGCAGTCCTTAGAGCATATATGGCAATTCCTAGTCTTACACTGAGAGATCAAAGGGTCTTGATATAACAAGACTTTGCAGCCCAGGTGGCGCAGAAAAGAAGAGCCTTTGCCCCTATCTGTTCCGCCCTCCATGAGAACCATTTTATATTCACATTGGCCTTTCCTGCGAGACTTAGAATTACGCACAAAGGCCAAGTACACACATTGGATGACCCTCAAAAGACTAGAGAGTTTGTCTCTCACTTTGATCAGGAAAATGATGGGGCTACTCCTTCCGCCAGCAATAATTCAATTTAGGTCACTATATCATACTTTAGTACAACATTCATATTGAAATAGATAAGTGCCACTTAGGCAGGTCCAAGTTTACACTGGGTTTATTTTTGGTTTTGTTAACAATTGGGCCCCGGTAGGGGGCTATAGTAAGTATTCAGGAGGAAAATATAGAAAAAGGAGAAATATGGAGCAACAATTCTTTTTACCATGTTATGATTAATGCATGTCTTTGTTTTTATCTCAAACAAACGCAGTTTATGATCCTGTTAAATGTTTTCTGTGTTGGGGATTCCTGGACGGTCACTGGATGATCAGATTGCGCTCCCAGAGAGGCGGAGGGGTGCAAATTTCCTGGTAATAGGTTGACATCAGCAGGTCAGATCTCTATGCACTTTTTTTTACCATGTCCCACTTTAATACAGACTATAATATCCCAGACACCATGATTCCGCCCCATGTAAAAATCCCCAAAGTTAAAATGGTTTCCTGGAATATGGGGGGCCTAAATTCGCCCATTAAAATAAAATAAGTCATTTGCCACCTTAAAAAACTGTCCCTGGATATAATATTTTTTAAAAGAGACCCATTGGTCCCAACCATCTGATCAGCTAAAAAGCCCCTGGATCTCAGAATGCTGGAAAGCCAATTACACTAATAAAACTGTTGGGGGTAGCTATACTCTTTCAAAACAATTTACAACATGAGGTAGTGAGATCAGTATCTGACCCTCAAGGACGTTATTTATTACTGTAGGTCTTGATCGGGTTAAGCACATATACTCTGCTTAATGTATATGCAACTAATTCTCCATCGCGAGAATTCTTTACCACATTATCTAATCTCTTGTTACAGGCAAACCTCTCCAATCTTATTGTCGCGGGAGATTTGAACACTTTAGATGACCCTGCCATGGACAGATCCCCCTTCCCAACTCCCTCATGTACGCCTCTTAGTCACATACATTACTTAAAACAAATGCACCAAGTCTCAGACCCTTGCCGAACACTTAATCCCTCTGATCATTTGCACACTTTTCACTCAGCAGTACACAAATCTTTTTCGTGTACTGATTATTTTCTGATAAGCGACCATCTTTTTCCCTAGGTTAATGGCGGTAGATATTCATGCTACAATCATTTCAGACCATGCCCCCATTTCTTTATCTCTCCAACTGCCTAATGACCATCCTAGGGATAGAACGTGGAGATTCCCAGCGTCTCTTTATAAGTCTGACGGCTTTATGAGGTCACTTGTTGCGGAGTGGAAGGTGTATGAATACACCAATAATCAGCACAAAGATACTCCGGTTCTGTTCTGGGAAATGGCTAAAGCGGTGCTTAGGGGTCAGATCATTTCTTATCAGGGGCGGAAGAGGAAGGAATTCCAATCAAAATATAACTCTCTATATGATGCAACAGTAGATGCCTTTCGATCATATACCCAAAATACCACTGACGTGAACTCGGTCAAATACAAAAAGACGAGGCAACTCTTGGAAAGCTTTTTAATTTCTCAGGCCCAAACCAAATTGGATTATACTAAAAGTACATTTTTTAGATGGGGGAATAAACCAGGAAAACTCCTCGCAAATATGGCTAAGAGCCACTGGGTGAAGCAATCCGTTGTTAAGATCACTAATCCCTCTACTAATCAGACTTACATCTCATTATCAGAGATCCAAAAAGAATTTCAAACATAATACTCGTCACTTTATACAGCTACCCCGAATTACCCAGAGTGTAGGAAAGCCCTTTTCAATAAATGAAACCTTCCTAAACTTTCACAGGACCAAAAAGAATTCCTAAACTCTGCTATTACGGAAATCGAAATATCTAAAACCATAGCTACTTTAAGTAACAATAAGTCCCCAGGCCCTGATGGTCTTTCCTCAGAATTCTACAAAATCCTTAAGCAGGAAATTACGCCCTCTTTCACTAAATTGAATAATACTCTGCATTCAGAAAACCCTTTATATCCTTCCTTTAACAAGACGCAAACTATTCTTCTTTTAAAACCAAACAAACCAGCACACCTGGTGACATCATACAGACCCATTACGCTCCTCAACCAAGATTTTAAGTTGTTTGCTGAAATTATGGCACACAGACTGCAATCTATGCTTCCAGATCTTCTCACCCCACACCAATTGGGATTTGTCCATGGCAGGCATTTGGTCAAAGCAGTAAGAACAGCGATAGCTGCCCTGATTTCTTGTAGACAGACCCCTGCACCTGGTTCTGCTTCTCCTGGGTTTTTGCTTAGTCTTGATACAGAGAAAGCATTTGACCAGGTTTCATGGGATCACATGCGGGATATTTTTGTTCATAGAGATTTTGGGGAGAAGTTTGCAAATTTTGTTAAATTTATCTACACAGAACCCAGTACAAATTTAATAATGAATGGCTGCAAAAGTACCCCAGTAGGAATGACAAGGGGAACAAGACAGGGATGCCCTCTGTCTCCCTTACTTTTTAATTTGGCACTGGACCCACTTTTACGCCTATTACAAGGGGATCAGGAGTTTAAGGGTATTAATATCGGCTGCAGATCGGTTAAGATCACTGCTTTTGCAGATGATCTTTTGCTATATATATCTAGACCAAAAAGCTCTCTGCCCAGGATATTTGAACTTGTAGAAGAATTCTGCAGGCTGTCAGGTTTTACCATCAACCAATCCAAATCTATGGCACTATGTGTGGGAAATAATGCCCATCCAACTTGGCATGCACAATTTAAGGTACAATGGGTCACTAAATCATTGACTTATTTGGGACTCTCTATTTCAAAAAAATATCACTCTCTGTATGGGGACAATATAGGGAAAGTAATATCAGAGGCTTGTGAGTCTATGACCAGGTGACACAACCTCCCTTTATCCTACTCAGGATGGGCCAACTTAATAAAGATGATAATCTTCCCAAAGATTTTGTATCTGCTGCAAATGCTGCCTGTAGTGCTTTCTAAGGCGGACAAACGGCTGCTCAACAAGGCTTTTAGGAATTTTATGTGGCTTGGCAAACGTTCAAGAATTGCTTTTGGCATGGCATCAAGAATTGCTTTGCCCAAGCTTCAACAACATAGTACCAATGGAGGAATACATTTCCCAAATTTGAAATTGTACTGTTACGCTAGCAACTTAAGGTTTATCCGAGATTGGTTAAATGGGATCTCATACTATGCTAATCCACCTCTTGAGCAGTCGCTCGCCCCAGACTTTTCACTTACAGTCTTTTTACATTGTCATCGCCCAACTCTCTCACAAGAGATTCAAGATAACCCGATCCTTATGTCAGCATGGTCTACGTGGAAAGGGGTACATAAGAGTAAGGGTTTAAATAGTCATCAGTCACTTTTCCTTCCTTTCTTACGAAACCCTGACTTTCAAAATGGTCAAGCGCTATACCCTTTTAACCAGTGGGTCTCCCCAAAAATTATTTCAATTTATGATTTGACCTTCCCACATTTAAAAACTACAATCTCAATGGCACAGTTTAAAGAAACTTATGGCATACCTCATACGCATAATTTTTCCATTAACCAATCTATTCATTATGTCAAGTCAGTCACCAAATGTTTGAAAGATGATGATTGGCATAATGAAATTGATAAAATGCTAATCAACCCAAAATCTGAAAGGGGGATAATTTCTACGCACTACCGTACTCTTCGAGACACCTTAGACTATACAACAATACATACAGGATTGGCTTTCTGGCTAACCATATTCCCAGAACTTACAGTAGATAATCTTCTGGATACCATAACATATTCTAACAAAGTTCTAAAGGCAGCCACTTACAGAGAAATGGTTCTCAATAACTTTCATAGAGGTTATTTGTTGCCTGATAGGAGACAATTGATGGGATTGGCAAATGATTCAAACTGCCCTAAATGTGGTAAATTTTGAGGAAGTGCAATGGTATTACACTGTTTATGGGAATGCACCTGGATACGTAAATTCTGGAAACAGGCACACAGATATAGCACTACCTATCTGCTGGACATTTTGTTTCTGACACCAGAGTGGGCAATTTTGGGTTATGTTGATCCGGAATTAAAACTCAGCAAGATAAACATATGTCCCTAATTATATCTGCAGTAGCTAAAAATTGTATTCTCCAGCTATGGATTCGGGAGCGTCCCCCCACTGTCGCCCTGTTTAAAGAAAAATGATTTTATCTTTTTCGTATGGAGTGGCTTGAAGCCACTCAGACGAAAGAAAAATTTGTTAAGACCCTCTTTCTTGTATGGGAGAGGTACATTACTGCACTTGACCCCTCGGTGCAAACACAAATAATCTTATGTTTCAATACCACAACGTGGTGCACAACCAGGGCTTTGTTGGGGGACCTTCCCGTGCAGACCAGGGCGTCATCTGATCTGTCTTGACCAGTCCAGTGTCCATCCGGAATCCGTTACCCGTAGCCCAGTGTTCAAGATCAAGTGATCTGATTGATTATAGTTTAGTGCCAATTAATCAGTTTCTACTCTTTAAGGCACCGTGTTTGGGCAATGGTATGATGACTGGTTGTTTTGGATGTTGTTTAAACCCATGTCTTACCTTTTGTGATAACTATATACAGGTTTAACCTTATCCAGAAAATTGTCATATCTGTAAAAACGATTTGCTTTTTATGCTACTTGTAAAAATGCATTGTCATGTATTATTAAATTTCTTTCCTCCAATAAAGAAAAAGTTAAAAAAAAAAAAGAACTCAATTTATAAGCAGAATAATTACTTGTAGTGTGACTACTGTTACACACTCTATCACAAAATCTTATTCTGTAGTGTAGAGTTGTGTACACAATATTAATTAGCATTTAGCTGCAGTGTAGAGCTGTGTACACAATAATAATTAGCATTTAGCTGTAGTGTAGAGCTGTGTACACAATTATAATTAGCATTTAGCTACAGCGTAGAGCTGTGTACACAATAATAATTAGCATTTAGCTGTAGTGTAGAGCTGTGTACACAAATATAATTAGCATTTAACTGCAGTATAGAGCTGTGTACACAATACTAATTAGCATTTAGCTGCAGTGTAGAGCAGTGTACACAATACTAATTAGCATTTAGCTGCAGTGTAGAGCTGTGTACAAAATAATAATTAGCATTTAGCTGCAGTGTAGAGC
>WWET01009149.1:19070-30211 GCA_011038615.1 Limnodynastes dumerilii
CCAACTATTGATGTCAGACTCACAGGTCTATAATTACCCGGTTGTGATCTTATTCCCTTTTTAAACAATGGCACTACATCTGCTATGCACCAATCCCTTGGTACACAGCCTGTTGAAATTGAGTCTATGAAAATTAAAAACAACGGTCTAGGAACTTCTGTATGTAGCTCCATTAGAACCCTTGGATGTATGCCGTCAGGGCCAGGAGCTTTATTTATCTTAATTTTCTTCCACCGCCTTTGGATTTCTTCTTCTGTAAAACAAATATTAAGTAATGGTACAGTTGCATTTTCATTTTTATTTATTATTCCTACCATTTCTTCCTCTCTAGTAAACACTGAAGAAAAGAAATTGTTTAATATCTCTGCTTTTTTCTTTTCATCATTTATCAATCCACCCATCTCACTTTTTAGGGGTCCTATATTGTCTTTTTTGATCCTTTTGCCATTTACATACTTAAAAAAACTTTTAAGGGTTTGTCTTTCTTTCTTTTGCAGCTTGTTTTTCAGTCTCTATTGTTGCTAATCTGATTTCCTTTTTGCATTTCTTATTACATTCCTTATAGATATGGAAGGATTCCCCAGTTCCTTCACATTTATACAATTTAAATGCATGCTTCTTTTTTTTCATTTCACCCCTAACCTTTTTATTTAGCCACATTGGTTTAGACTTGATTCTTTTATGTTTGTTTTCTATAGGAATGAACTCATGTGTTTCTAATATCATTTTGAAGACAGCCTACTTTTCTTCTGTATTTTTTCCTTCCATATTTTTTCCTTCCATCCGTAAGTACTTTGATGGGATGAAGCGAGCCCTCCAACCAATGCCTCCATTCTTTGAAGGCCCATTTGATGGCAAGAAGTTCATGATTTCCAACGTCATAATTAACCTCTGGATCAGAGAATTAACGGGACATGAAAGCACATGGATGTGATTGACCATTCATAGGGTAATTCAGTATTGGGATGACAGAGAACAGGGGCCGAGATGAAGGCTTGTTTTAAGGCATGAAAAGCTTCAAGAGCTTGTGGAGGCCAATTCTTGGTATCAGCCCCTTTCTTGGTAAGGGCAGAGATGGGTGAGATCAATAATGAGAATCCACAAATTAACCTTCTGAGGAAATTTGCAAATTCCAAAAAACGTGGAATGGCTTTGAGATTGGTGGGTGGGACCCGATCCAGGATGACTCTAACTTTGCTAGGGTCCATCTTGAAGCCAGAGAAAGAGATTATAAACCCCAGAAAGGCCACCTGGGGAACCTCGAACTCGCACTTTTCCAACTTGGCATAGAGAGAGTTCTCACGGAGTCTTTGCAGGACCAATCTGACATGTTGGCGATGTTCGGGCAAGGAATGGGAGTAGATCAAGATGTCCTCGAAATAAAAGATGACAAATCTTCCAAGAAAATCTCACATGACATCATTGATTACATTTTGGAAGACTGCCGGGGCGTTGCTGAGACCGAATGGCATCACCAAGTACTCGTAATGCCCATACAAGGTGTTCCACTTATCCCCCTCATTTATACATATGAGATTGTATGCTCCTCTTAAATTGATTTTGGAGAACACAACTGCATCTCTAAGTTGTTCAAATAAGACAGAGATGAGCGGTAAAGGATAGGTGTTCTTGACTGAGATTTTATTAAGGGATCTGTAATCAATGCAAGGATGCAGAGTCCAATCCCTCTTTTCAACAAAGAAAAACCCGGACCCTAAGGGAGATTTGGAAGGACGGATAAATCCTTTAGCGAGGTTCTCTTCCACGTATTCTTCCATAGCCTTGGTTTCTGGACGAGAAAGAGAATGCAACCTATTCTTAGGAAACTTAGCATCCGGAAGCAGTTCAATGGAGCAGTCATAAATACGGTGAGGAGGTAAGACATCAGCAGCTTTCTTTGAAAAGACATCAGTAAAATTAACATAATGGTCCGGAGGAGTTGGGAGCACAGCGAGTGGACGTTGGCCACGGAAAGGAAGACGGAGGCAATTGGAAACACAAAAGTCACTCCAGTTGACAACATCTCCCCTAATCCATTCAATACGAGGATTGTGAAGGTGAAGCCAAAGATGGCCTAGAATTAGGGGTGTAGCTGGACAATTAATTAGAAACCAGGATAATTCTTTAACATGTAGTGCTCCCATGGAGAGAAGTAAAGAAGGAGTAGAATACGTTACTCTTCCAACAGATAATGGCTTGCCATCTAATCCACACACTGTGAGGAGATTTGAGTTCCAGGAACGGGATTTCCAGTGACTTGGCTAAAGAAATATCCAGGAAGTTGCCAGCTGCACCACTGTCAAGGAAGGCAGAAATATTAACAACAGAACTTCTGAAAGAAAGAGCAGCTGGAAGTAATAGCGCATTGGAGGAAGAGAAGATTTGAGAGCCGAGATGTACCTCTTCCCCGTCATCTAGGCTTTGTCTTTTACTGGACGAGTGGGACAGTCATGTAGAAAGTGGCCCTTGACGCCACAATAGAGGCAAAGTCCAGAGGAACATCGACGAGCCCTCTCTTCTTTCAAAAGACGGTTGGCACCCAGTTGCATGGGTTCTTCGACATCCAGTGTTTGAGGTGGAGGGCATGGCCACAGGTTGCTAGGAGCACCGGCAGGAACAATGTTTCCTGTTGTCTTTCCTTAAGACGACGGTCAATCTTTATGACCAGTTGCATTAATTTCTCCAAAGAGTCCGGAAGAGAGTACTGGACCAGGGAATCCTTAATTTGGTCAGTAAGACCAAGATGATACTAGCTTTGAAGTGCAGGGTTGTTCCAGAGGCTGTCTGCAGACCATCTTCTAAAATCAAAGCTGTACACTTCTGCCATACGCAGACCTTGACGCAAACTGCGCAGATGAGACTCAGCAGACGCTACACGATCAGGATTGTCGTAGAGAAGTCCTAAGGTTTTAAAGAAGGTATCAACAGACTGCATAGCAGGGTCATCAGGAGGGAGTCCGAAGGCCCAGGTCTGAGGGTCCCCTTAGAGTAAGGAGATCACGATGCCGACACGTTGGAAATCAGTACCAGAAGATGTGGGGCGTAGACGAAAATACAGCTTGCAGCTCTCCTGACAATTTTGTACCACCTGGGTGATGGCTTGAATCTTGAAATTGTGAGAACGGTTACCTGGATGTGAAGTCTTTGTCATCGGGTGGTGTTCACCATTGCCCCTGATGGTGGGGTTGGAATTGGCTGTGCCCCAACGACAGGTCACGATCCCTGGAACCAGACTCGTAAAAGACAGAAAATATGTATAGGGAAACTTTAGGAGAAGATTGAGCAAAAATCGGGAAAAGACAAGTCAGAAGGGACTGACTAGTGATGGACCACAAAGAACACCGAGACAGGACAAGGACTAAAGGGAAGCACACGGACAGACAAAACAAACAGGACTAACCAGGGCACCCACGCACACAGTCACACAGCAGAAACCCCAAGGGGGGCGACAAATACAATCACTCAGGAGAGAGCTAGGTTTATACAGCAGGAGGTAACAACAAGGAGAGAGGTAGAGAGAGCTGGACAACAATGGGTTAATGGCAAGGTACTGGTCTGGACTGGAGGGGCACTTAAGAAAGCAATATAAGGCAGAGCAAAAGACCAAGAAACAAAGAGCAAGGACCAAGAGGCAGAGAGCAAAAGACTGAGGGGAAAAGAGGCAAGGAGACAAGATCAAAGAGCAGAGAGCAGAGCACAAGGCAGGAAAGACTGGAGCACATAAAGGACGCTATAACCAGCACTGGAGGGCTGGAAGTGCAGGCTATTTACAGGTGGACTGGCTAATCAGAATGCGGAAGACTGTGTCAGCCCCCTGCAAGGATAGGAGAGCAGATGAACAGCTGATACCAGCGCCGTGGCAGGCGCGCAGAAGGGAAGCAGACACATGCACCGCAATGGCGTGAAGACAAAGAAAGCATCCTGGCTGCCTAGTAGCCAGGACATGTGCCGCTGTTACCAATGATTTGTGTGTATCCCGGTTGCTAGTAGAGCACCGGGATCACACACTGCGAGCCGCCGTGAGAGCACGGCGGCTCATAACACTCTAATACTAAATGCTCGGTGATATATCGCAAGATATGGACTATCTTCACAGAGAACTTGAATTTTTGAAAGCTAAAACTGAGGATCTGGAAAACAGAGAACATTGCAACAACCTGAAGCTTCATAATGTTCCGAAGTCAGTGGAATCACACCAAATTTATCAGTTTCTCATCCATCTGTTTACTTCCTTGGTCCCAGACCTTCAAGATCAAGATCTCCACATAGAATGTGCCCATAGAGCCATTAGAGCCAAGCCCAAGGATTCTGAACCCCCTTGGGACATTATTCTGTGCTTTATGTCTTTTCTAACCAAAAATAAGATCTTCAATGCTTGTAGGAATCAACAATAATAGAACATTAAATTTCAAGTTTTGCAAGATCTCGCCTCTTCCACAATCTCCAAACACAGAGACCTGCGTGATGTCACTACTACTCTACGCGACAATGGGTACAGATACAGGTGGGGTTTTCCTTTTCGCCTCATTGTGGACATCAACAGCCGGCCTTATATGGTTAGAGATCCAACGAAGGAAAAGATCTCCTCAAACAGCTCAATCTTTTGGCCCTTGGTGTGACTCCATTAGTGTCTCGGGAGAACATTTGACATTCTTTTGGGACATTCTTGTATCCTTGAACTTTTATCTATGTTCAGATTTCTACCGTTATCTTTTACGTAACCTAAGTGTTCACCGTAAGAATGTTTACTAGACACCCTATCAGTCTCTGATATTAGTAGCTGACATTCTTTTGGGACATTTTTGTATCCTTGAACTTTTATCCATGTTCGGTTTTCTACCGTTATCTTTTACGTAACCTAGGTGTTAACTTTAAGAAGTTTGTTTACTAGACACTCTATCATTCTCTAATATCAGTAGTTTAATATTGGAATAAGATTAACTTTCAGCTAAGTTTTTCTACAGGCTTATTCCGCATTATGTTTTCCTGTTTCATTATCAGGTGTGTTACTAGTTACAAGCTTACTCTATCCTTTGGTTAATGTAGGATAACCTAGATGTTATCTTAATTGTAGCCTGATAGATACCATATCAGCTTTTTCAGGTTGGTAGCCTAATTATTGATCAAAGGCTATATTTGTTGTTTTTTTGTTTGTTTTTTTTCACCATATGGCTAATATGTTATTTGTGTTATGTGTTTCATCTTTTATTCCATGGTATATTCTCTGGGTACTCTGGGTGGGTGGGCTCTCTCCACCTTCCTCTTCTTTTCTTTTCTTAGCTCCGCCTTTCTTCCAACCCACTTCCCCCATACAATTGGGGATTTTAGGAGAGGAGGTATTTGTCCTTCCCGCCTGGGCATAGTTTTCTAACTTTCTTTTTAGGCTTCCCCACCAGGGCCGGACTGGTAGGTCCTCTCCAGTCTTCAACAAAGTTTCTCTTCTCTAAGGCTCTCCTATAGTTAGTTTCCCGCCCCCATGTGGGAGCGGGTAAACTTTCTCCTCCCTCCCTACTTTCCTAACTAACTTTCTTAGTTTACATTCCATTGTCCCCTTCTTTCCTCTCCCTTCTTCCCATATCCCATCTTTCCCCATACCTCCTTCATAATGTCTTTCACTTTTCTCTCCCTTAACGCCAGGGGGTTGAATATGACACAATAATATTCACTTTTACATAGAACCATACAGTCTCTTTTTTATATTTATTCAGGAAACGCATATTAAGAAGGACGGCCATCCCTCGCTCGCCTCGCGCAGGTTTCCATCTGTACTCTATTCATCCCATCATAGCAAAAAGAATGGTGTGGCTATTCTGATTCGCGGTTTGGTCCCATTCCAGCTTTCTGATTCATCAATGGACCCAGAGGGGCGATACTTGATTCTGGTGGGTAAGGTAGGACATCAGCAGGTCACACTTGCAAACATTTATGCTCCAAATTTGGGCCAAGGTTCTTTTTTTAATTCGTTGTTTGACACCTTAGGTAAGCTCCATAGGGGGTTAACAATTGTGGGTGGGGACTTTAATATCATTTTATCCCCGGAACTTGATAGATCGAAGTCTAAACATACATCCTCTCCAGTAAAAGTAAAAAATATGTACGGGCGGGTTTATTTGATACCTGGAGAGCGACCGCTGCTACTGCTATTGAATTCACATTTTATTCATTTCCTCACAATTCATATTTCCGCATCGATACTAGATTGTTATTAGCTAGGCAGTTAAGAGAGCTTCCAAGACTATACAAGCAATTAGGGATAAACAGGGGAATCTTAGTTATAATCCCACTTCTATCAACTCCTCATTTCACGCTTTTTATGAGCTTTTTAATTCACCAACCAATGACCCCCAACAAAACGTTACTGGTATTCTGCAATATCTGGAGGCCTGTAAGCTCCCTCGAATTTCTAGTTCTGTAGCCAATCATTTAAGTAGTGACATTTCTCTGGAAGAGGTTACAGATGCTCTTAAAACACAGAAGCCCTCCAAAGCTCCTGGCCCTGACAGGTTCCCAATGTCTTATTATAAAGCTTTTTTTATAAAACTTTTGCTCCGCAGCTACTTCCTTTTTTTTGTCACATTAGCTAACCAGGTCATGCAAGATACCCCCTTTCACCCTGACACTACCTGTTCAGTTATAGTAATGATTCCCAAAACTCATAAAGACCACACAATTTGCGCTAATTACAGGCCCATTTCCTCACTAAATTTGGATCTTAAGCTCTTTGCAAAGATCTTAGCAATCAGACTTAATTTGGTGCTAAATTGATTGATTGACTATGACCGAGTAGGTTTTGTCCTGGCCAGGCAGGCTTTAGACAACACCAGAAGTTCCATTACTCTAATCTCCCATATTAACCGTTTTAAAATACCCTCAGTCATTCTCGCCTTTGATGTTTAACCAGTTGCCTTTTATGTTTGGTACACTGGAAACATTTGGATTTTATTTGGGCTTTCTCCGTGGTATCCGAGCTCTTTATACTTCCCTATTTTCTGTTTTGTTTACAAATGGTCTAAGCTCTCCAAGATTAAAACTTAATAATGGAACCCGTCAGGGCTGCCCTCTTTCTCCTTTGTTATATGCTCTTTTGATCAAACCATTAGCTGCCTATATTAGAGCTAACATTAATATTAGGGGTGTCCCCATTAAAGATTCCCAGTACAAAATATCATTATTTGCGGATGATGTTCTGCTAACCCTTAGTACCCCTACTATATCTCTCCCCAATCTCCGGTATATATATATATAGGCACAAAAGGAGGATAAAGGGAAGGTGAATATATATAAGGGGCACAAAAGGAGGCTATTACATCTAAGGGGGTACAAAAGCAAGCTGATGCATTCAAGGGGGCACGAAAGGAGGTTAATACATTTAAGGGGTCACATAAGGAGGCTGAACATATATAGGGTGGCACAAAAGGAGGCTAACACATATAAGGGGCACAAAAAGAGGCTGGACACATATAAGGGGCACAATTAGAGACTGGGCACACAGCAATTGACAGAAGTGGATAACTAGGCACATACAAGGGGATAAGGGGATGTAAGGAAAAAGCAGATGCATACCTTTTTTTTAAATTAATTAATAATTTTGTTTTTTTGGGGGGGGGGCACCAGAATTTTTTTCCGCCCTGGGCTCTGCTAGGTCTAGAAACGGCACTGGGAGGGCTTACCAATTTTTGCCAATTATTACTATGCTACCCAGTTAAGTCACATACTCTCTTGGCATTCTACACCAGGCTGAAATGGGTTGATTTAGAACACTTCTTAACAGAGGAACAACCAGTCAGCTTCCTCCCATGGCTCCCTCAGTATATGCCATCCTAATGGTGAAGTTCTCTTTGGATACTTGGGACCTTTTAAACCATAAATTGGAGCTAGCCACTTATCCCTCTCCTCTCCCACTGTGGAGACACCCAGACTTCCCCTTGGGTTGTTTATCTTCCTACGCCCGAATTTGGAAGTGAGCAGTTCTGACACGGTTCACTCATATAGTTGGGGATTTTGCTCCGAGCACTTTCTTGGACTTTTGTGAAAAATGTGGGTTTCAGCATACTTTGAGGTTTGCATTTTTTTCAAATTAAAAGTTTCCTTCACTCACAGAATAAGGAACCTAGGGTTCATGAACCTACTGGATTTGAGCGCTGTTGTCTGTATAATTCAGACAATAGAGGAATAATCTCTATGCTATACTCTAATGTAGTATCCCCTCGTCTCCTCCTTTAGGGTCTTTTGAGCTGGCGTGGGAGCGAGACCTGGATGTCCGCATTGGCGAAGCGGGATGGTCGAATATTCGACAAAGTTCAGTAAAGGTTTCTATTAATACATCTATCCACAAAAATGAGTTTAAAGTTTACACTAGATGGTATTTATCCCCTTCAAAGGTGAATCACTTATTTCCTCAATCTTCAGATCAATGTTGGAGACTGTGTGGTTTGACAGGATCATACCTTCATATTTGGTGATATTGGGCCTGATCCAGAGCTACGAAATTGCTGTCTGACGGGCGAGCGTACGACAGTTTTTTGCGTATTTTCGTACGAAAATTCGCACTGCGCATGCCCAGTATGACAGCTTCCGGTCGGCTGGACGACATGAGCGTATAGCGGTTCCTCACTCACATTTGCACCGCAACCAAACTCCAAATTGCGAGCGACTGGAAAAAAGTGGTAGCTCCCTCAGTGGTGGCAATCACTAATAGGATATGGTATATTTCTTAAATGGAGTTTCTAACTAGTTTGCTTCACCACACCATCCCTTCTTACCAAAAGGTGTGGGAACCATGGTTCACTCACTTCAACTGCACACTTTCAGGTTTACTCCGCATCTTATTCCTTCCCCTTTAGGTCTGTGTACGGCATCTCCTCCCCTGGCATAAGAATTCACGGCTCCCGGTTATTCCCTTTTGTCCACCCTTACCTACCCCCTTTTTTCCCCGTTGCAATTTCCGGTAACTTCCGGTAACTTAACTTTTTCTACTTTATCTTAATGAACGGGTGAGTATGGGTGAGAAGATTAGCCGGGGGGAGGCGGAGAGAGAAAATGGGCCATATTCAGACTTCCGTGCTGCGATCGGAGTGCAAATATATGCACGCACGAAGCATGCAAAACTTTACATACAGGACACTCCCCCTCTCTAGATCGTGCTCACGGAGACTTCCGCCTCCATAGACCAGCCTTAAATTTCCATTGCCTTCTCCGTGCGTCTGTGTCTTGCGTGCGGGCATATCTTTCTAATCTCGCCACTTCCCTTCACTTAAATGCCTCCTCCTGCCCATTTCTATGTAAATTCCTCCGCGCGTATTTTACTGTGGGAGTTGCGTGCATATCTAACCCCGTGCGATTTAGTGTCCCGCACGCTAGTCACTTCCGCGCGTTTATTCTACGTCAATTGTACACAAAAGGTTACGACGCATACGCAGTTATAACGTACCTAAAAATACGCACTCAACTCGCCAAGAAAACAGATCTCTGAATACGGCCCAAAAGACCACGTGTACACAATCTACATAGCGAAACACTACGTAAATAGCGTACAATAATTACTACGCATGCCCAGTAACTTCAATCAGTTAGTTACGGACGGACGACCAAAGAAGATGGAGGTCTGAATACGGGCCTGAACGAGTGAGTTGGGTGCGGATCTGTCCACACCTATAGCCTCTTAAGTGTGTGAACACCACAACTTGTAAAACAGCTGCAACTTGAAATGTTGAGTTTACTAAACTTCTCTTCCAAATGTCCTTCAACAAACAGATACCTCCTGAAGTCTCTCAGGTCTCCTATGAAAGTCACATTTATAGGCTATCCTACTGCTCCGTTTTATCCACATTCAGATCCATGATGGGGAATTACTGGGCCGTCTCTTGGGCTTTGCACATTTATGCTCTTCCTCATGTAACAACATGTTTCAATTTCTTTCTAAAAACACAGTTATTAAAAGGAACTTGAAAGATAACTTTAATATGAACCAATAACATTAATTGTGTCACCAAATTCTCTTTATATGCCATAAAAATTTCTATGCTTCAAAAACAACTGTGCCAAGCTCACCTGAAATGACCACAGACTGCAGTGAAAACACAGCAAATATTTTCTGTCTGTTCTTCCCCCTGTGTTTGCTTTTTGGCTGAGTTTTTAATCATTAAGAGAATTTCTACATCTGAAATGACTTTTATATAACACTGATTGTCAGACGACTTTCAGTGGCAGAGCTTGAGGCTTCTCACAATCTCTCCTATAGAGCAATGTCTCGTCTTACCCTATCATTCATCCTGCTCTCTGTCTTTGCCACAACTCTCGGAGACCATGTCATTATTAGTGTCCCCAATGGAGGACCTTGGGGGGAATGGGGACCGGTGGAGTGGTGTCCCTGTGGTTATCATGCCAAGGGATTCTCTGTCAAGGTGAGTCAGTAAAACTCAATATCTATTAGGACATAGTTGAGTGTAATGCTTAGTTAGTATAAAGTAGAACAGGCATGTCAAACTCAAAACCCCAACTGGGACAAGCAATCAAAGTTTAAGATTGTGTGGACCACAAAAAAATAAAAAGTCTTGTATTCAATTTTGTAATTTTTATTAGTAATAAAAAAAAAAATATGTTTTCTTTCCATGTCTCCAGCTTCCAGTATTCCCATCATGTCTCTCCAGGTCCCAGTATCTCCCATCATGTGTCTCCAGCTCCTAGTATCCCCTATCATGTCTCTCCAGATCCTAGTATCTCCCATCATGTCTCTCCAGTTCCCAGTATCCTCCATCATGTGTCTATAGCCTCCCCAGTATCCCCATCATGTCTCTACAGCTCCCAGTATCCCCCATAATGTCTCTATAGCCTCCCCAGTATCCCCATCTTGTCTCTACAGCTCCAAGTATCTTCTGTATGGTGTAACTGCTGTGGTGGATAACAACAGACACATTTTTTTTAGCTACGATCATCAACCCTGCTTCCCTTTGTTAGAAAAGCTTTTGGGCCACATGTCTTGGGCCTCCAGTTTGACATGTCTGTACTAAAGCAACAGTAGTCCTCATTGTTGTCAGCATTCGCTGGTAGTAGTTATAGTTAATTCTGCAAATCCCGGGCTGTATTCTCCTATCATCCATATTCTCTAAATGACTTGCTTTCACTGCCGGAGTTGATTTATT
>WWET01009150.1:0-13071 GCA_011038615.1 Limnodynastes dumerilii
CGCAGCAGGAGGGATGGTGTCCGCATCAATCAGAGCAGAAGCAGGTATTAAAGTGCAGGTGCCAGTAAAGTGTTGTATAAGGCAGCCGAGTCTTGCCTCCGCATTGACCATGGGACTGCTCTATCGATCTGGTTTCTGGAAAAAAGACAGAGGTCTACACCCCTGCATTGACTACAAGGGTCTTACTAATATCACCATCAAAAACTGGTACCCACTACCCTTGATTTCCAAGATGTTCGATCGGATTAGAGGGGCTCAGGTGTTCACAAAGTTAGATCTCTGAGGGGCGTATAACCTCATCAGGATCCGTTCTGGGGATGAGTGGAAAACTTTTTTTTTTAATACTTTTTATTGGAAGGATTACAGTAACATGGTATCAACATGCCAGATGACATATCAAAGAATATGTAGTAGAACAGGATTTCAGTGAACAGACATGTCAAATATGTAAATATGTCACAAACATCCCTCAATTTTGTAATATTTTGTATAGAGAAATCTGGTGAAACACCAGGAGGAAGAAATAAGAAAAGCGACGGGTGGCTAGCCATCAAAGAAATAGGAAGAGAAGGGAAGAAATAATAAAAGGGAAAGAAGGAAAGGACAATAATGCTCAAACCTGAATACAAAATATAGGAAGAGAGGCTCCAAAATGGTAGGCCCAAGGTTCCCATATCTTATTGAATGATTTTGTTTTATCGTGCAGAATGCAGGTCATAAACTCCATTTTATATACATACCATATCTTGTCGAGCACAGTCCGAAATGTAGGCACTGTAGATTGGCGCCATTGTGATGCAATCAAGCATGTTGCTGTCGAAACAATGTGGAGGACTAATTTGTTTTGCCATGTGGTTGCTCCCGGAATACCCAGGGAAAGAAGGAAATATTGTGGAGACAGATGAATATTTATTTGAAGCAATGAAAATATGAATTCTTGTAATTTAACCTAAAGTGCTCTGATCTTGGGGCACAGCTACCAAATGTGTATATATGTACCCCTGTCCGAGCCACATCTCCAACAGGTTTCTGTGTTTGAAGAAGAAAATTTAGCTAATCTAGCTGGAACAAGGTGCCATCGGAGTAGTAATTTATATCTATTTTCCTTTATGTGGGTGCAAATGGATGTGGATGCTATTGATTCTCTCACCTCCTCCCACTCCTCCGGGTCCAGGAGGCTCCCAAAGTCTCTGTCCCAGGCAGATTCATGTACATCCGTACCCTCCGATACATTTGGAGCTAACATTAGATATAATTCAGAAATAAGTCCCTTAAAGGCAGAGCGTTTCCTACAAAGGTTTTGAAAGTGTGTAAGGTGTCGTCTGTCCATTATAGATTTTACTGATGTGTAGAAATAGTGTCTCTGTAAATATTGATAAAAGCATTTATTTGGGATAGCAAGAGCCCCCCTTATATCAGAGAAAGACAGAAACACTGTGCCTGTAATTAGGTCATTTAAATAATATATACTCTTTGTCATCCAAGCTCCAAAAGCTGCGGGGTTACATCCTGGAGGAAAGCTAGGGTTATCAAAAAGAGGGACGATTGGACTAGGCAGGTCAGAGAGATTATGACACTGTCTTACACTATCCCAGAGGGTCAAATAATGGTTAATAAAAGGATGGCTATAGACTGTTCTTGTTCCATGTTTCAATGGAAGGCCACACTCAAGTAGCCACTGTTGAACACCACAAGATACACTGGGCAAGATGGGCCGCCATATAAAAGCGTTGGAAATCTGGCAAACCCAACCCGTGTGGACCCCCTGTGGACCTATACATTATTTTCAGACGCACTCGTGATCGTCTGCCCCTCCAAACAAATCTGTTAATATGAAATTGTAATGATTTAAAAACACATGGGGGAACTCGAACCGGAAGGTCCTGGAAAAGGTACAACAGTCTGGGAAGGATGTTCATTTTTATAGAGACAATACGGCCCATCCAGGACATAAACAAAGTGTTCCAGCGATCTAAATCAGATTTCAACTGGATAAGAAGTGGCGGATAATTGGTTTGGTAAAGTTGACTAAAAGTCCTAGTCAGATAAATCCCGAGATATAAAAAAATTTTCCTATTCCAAGTAAATGGGAAGAGTTGGTCTAAGTGATGGTACAAGTCAGGGGACAGATAGAAATCCAAAACCTCAGTTTTCAGAGGGTTAACTTTACAACCGGAGTGTCTACCGTATTCACAAATCTCTGCCAGCACCGCCGGGAGTGTGGAAGATGGGATAATTAAAGATAAGAAGACATCGTCCACATACAAAACTATTTTGTGTGCATCTGGCCCTATTGGGACTCCATATATAGCTGGGTTAGATCGGATGCGCAAGGCCAAGGGCTCAATTAATAATGCAAAAATAGAAGGGGACAGAGGGCATCCCTGCCTTGTCCCGTTAGTAATGTCGAATGAGGTGGACGACACCCCGTTCACCGTCACTGTTGCTGATGGAGAATCGTAAAGAGCCAGTATGCCCTGCAAAAATCGTCCCGAGAAGCCCATTGACCTGATAACCTTCTGTAAGAAAGACCAAGAAACCCGGTCAAAGGCCTTCTATGCATCCAGGGCCATAAGCAGTGCAGGAGATTTCAGTTTGTGAATAGTGTGGATAAGATCCACAGCACACCTGGTATTATCCAGTGCCTGGCGACCAAGTACAAACCCAGCCTGGTCAGGGTGGACAAGGTGTGGAAGGAGAAGGTTTAAACGTATGGCCAAAATTTTAGCAAAAAGTCATAAGTCTACGTCTAAAAGTGAAATTGGCCTATAATTATTGCAGAGGGTTGGGTCCTTTCCTGTTTTTGGGAGAACAATAATGTTCGCCAGAGTAGACTGTATATTTTTTATAATATTGGGTTGTCAAACCATCCGGGCCAAGAGCAGAGGAAGCCCTTAAGGACTTAATGGCTGCCAGAATCTCCTCCACTGTGATTTCTTTATCAAGGTCAACTTGTTGTGCAGGGGAGAGGGAGGGAAGATGTAAGGAGGAAATGTATGTATTTAATTCGTTGACTTGGGGACCAGACCGAAGGTTAGAATCTTTTAGATTATAAAGATTGCTATAGTAGTCACGAAATATCTGAGCCATCTTCGAGGGGTCAAAGATGGGAGGCAAATTAGGGGACATCTTTAATTCATTTATCATACTTAAGGCTTGTTTATTGCGTAATTTATTAGCCAGTAAAGTATCCGCCTTATCAGTTTTGTCATAGAAAATTTGGTGGTCTTTTTAAGGTGAAAGCTGCTCTATGGGATAATATAGTGTTTATTTGACCTTTAACTGAGGGTACATTCTTCTTTATTAGCCAGTAAAGTATCCGCCTTATCAGTTTTGTCATAGAAAATTTGGTGGTCTTTTTAAGGTGAAAGCTGCTCTATGGGATAATATAGTGTTTATTTGACCTTTAAGGGAAGAAATTCGCTCCAACAAAGTGGGGTTGGGGGATAATTGAAATTGTGCTATGAGAGAAACCAATTGAGTCTTCAGTGTAGAAAGAGCGAGGGTTGAGGATTTCTGTAAGGCTGACGTTTTGCTAATTATATGGCCTCTAATCGTAGCCTTATGGGCTTCCCAAATTATTCCTGGAGAGATCTCCTCTGTATTGTTAAATTCAAAGTAATTTTGTATAGCTGTTAATAACTCAATACGGGATTCAGGGTTTAACAGAATTGAGTCATCTATGCGCCATCTACGTGTTTTAGGGTGATGATGAAACAAGTCGCAGGTAAATGAAACTTCATCATGGTCTGTCCATGTCAGCGGAGAAATGTCTGCCGAGCGTACTGTGTGAGTTAGAGTATGAGACATAAATCATGTCTATACGTGTATGACATCCATGTGGGGCCAGGTAGTGTGTGTAACCTCTAGCGTCTTGATTTTTAAGGCGCCATGTATTATATGCAGCAAAAAAGAGGGGGATATAAGTATGTGGCGCTAGGGTAAATAATAGTCAAATTAGAGCAGCTGTATGGGGTGATGTGACTTCACCCCCGCCTCCTATACTAGAGAGGAGGAAAGAAGAAAAACTTAAAGGGAAGATACAGAGCTTCAGATATTATACATAAGGTATATGGATGTGGAAATTAAGAGTATAGGTACTAATTGGTTCTATTCCACTATAGAACACAGGCTTCAATAAGATATGAAGACGGCACTTCAATTAAAACAAAAGGAAATTGTTTATTTCAATTCTATACATCCAAAAATGAATTGGTAAATAATTGTTAAAACATATAAAAGTAAACACACTAATATTGAGGATGTGGATCCCACTATTGATAGACACCTCCCTATTGGAGACCAATGTTGTTCAGATGTTGCCTAGGGCAACTAGGAGCAAGTGTAGATGGTGAAGTCTTTGGTAGATAAACCACTACGGGTGGCCAGCCCGAAGGGGATGTTAGATGGTTCGCTTAAGCCTGGTAGGTGCAGATGGTAAAACGAGCAATGCAGTCAGCACGAGCTACCACGCAAACAGCTTGTACTACACAGACATAGGTGAGAGCTGCAGCACGATTCCTCAATCTCCCCCCCATGGACCGGCGGGATTTCGAGCAGAAGTTCGGACCGGACGGAGGAGACCAGGAGCCGTCAGCAACTCCCGTCCCCCTGCCGACGACAGAGACCTCTGGAAGTAGCAGATACTGCCATAGATTGGGACTATTCTCCCCCATCTCCCCCCCTCCGTACGTCAGCTGGATCGTGGACGAAAGTCCATACTAATTAGAGGGGATTAAGAACTGGCAGGAGGACGGTATGTAATATCTCTATGTACACTTACACGTGCTGACTGCATTGCTCGTTTTACCATCAGCACCTACCAGGCTTAAGCGAACCATCTAACATCCCCTTCGGGCTGGCCACCCGTAGTGGTTTATCTACCAAAGACTTCACCATCTACACTTGCTCCTAGTTGCCCTAGGCAACATCTGAACAACATTGGTCTCCAATAGGGAGGTGTCTATCAATAGTGGGATCCACATCCTCAATATTAGTGTGTTTACTTTTATATGTTTTAATAATTATTTACCAATTCAATTTTGGATGTATAGAATTGAAATAAACAGTTTCCTTTTGTTTTAATTGAAGTGCCGTCTTCATATCTTATTGAAGCCTGTGTTCTATAGTGGAATAGAACCACCTAGTACCTATACCCTCAATTTCCACATCCATATACCTTATGTATAAGATCTGAAGCGCTGTATCTTCCCTTTAAGTTTTTCTTCTTTCCTCCTCTCTAGTATAGGAGGCGGGGGTGAAGTCACATCACCCCATACAGCTGCTCTAATTTGACTATTATTTACCCTAGCGCCACATACTTATATCCCCCTCTTTTTTGCTGTGTTCTCAATTATGGTCTGGCCAATGGAACGGGGCTGAGCGTACACTCGGCGGGCCTTACTGGGCAAATCGGTGCACCTAAACCCACTAGCAGTGAGGGCACAAACAAATACACACACAAAAGTAATTTTACTCACCGAGATCTATGACTCCTCCCTCGGGCAATCCTGCGGCCACTGCCACCTGCAGAGAGGGAACACATAAACTGTCCTGCACCTCACTCACCTGCTCCCTTCAATGCCAACCCAAGTCGGCTCTCTCCGCAACACCTTCTATGACTACGAGAGAAACACTGTTAATTAAATCAACGAAAACTGAGGAACGGTAATTTCACACGGAACTCAAGCCCAAGTGCCAACACTAGCCTAGGATAGGAAAAAAACGGTAACACAGTTAACTTATTTTTAACCAGGTGCTGGGAGTATATTCAACAGTGGGTGCAGTGAGAATTCCCCTGTATGCTGCAGGTTTGTGCAGTGATGTTCCACTGGGTACTGCAGGGTATGATGGATAGATTGTAGGAAGGACACTATAGTACCAAGAACCACCAACCAGTGATTAGTGGCCAGACAATGTGGCGCACTCCTCTCTCCTATTTCAAAAGATTACGACACTGTTAAGATTTGGGTGTTAGCCCAGCCCCTTTTCTACTCCAAAATATAGAAGCCTTATTGCAATCAATGTTAGGCCACCGTTTGGCCAGTGAGAACACTTACAGACCCAAAATAGAAGAGGCAGATTACACCAGACTCGATTGATGCTGGGAGGCAAGGACTCTGTATTATGTGAATTGCTGCTCTCCCTTTATGCCAAGCAACACAGCCACCTAAACCCTGGTAGTCCAGCAATAGTTGGAGATTACTGGCCCCAAAGCATAAAGCCTGTCAGGAAGATACTCACCGCTACTAATGACTGCACAGTTCAACCTCTCTTCTTTTGCTCGTGTCTCCTCTCTCTGCCTGCTTGCTTCCCACGATGGTACAGTGTCGGGGTGGGCGGGCCTGCGATCCGGCGGGCCAGGATTGGCTTATCTTGTTGTCCATCCTCCGGGCCATCCCTTGTGGCGCGGCGGGCTGGGACTGGCCTGCCGTGCCCTCTATCACCCAGCGAACGCTGGGAGACTGCAGCATTACAGTCATAGTTGCCAAGTCCGCTTATAACAAGCGGTATTGGGTTTGTTTCTTTTCAGAGTCGCGGCTTTTTTTTGCTGGCCGTGGGTTGCGGTTTTTGAGCGTATTAACTCTCCCTTACGCCGACTGAAGGCTACCCTAACTTCAGCTGGCGTAAGGGAGAGTTGATACGCTGGGGCGGCGGCGTTAGTACATTAACGCTGCCCTCCCAGCCACATTACCCTCCCCCCGCCCCCCTACGCTAACTTCAGCGTAGGGACGCTGGGGGACGTCCCCTCCAGCTTCCCTACGGCGCTACTATGATCGGGTGTTTCCATAGTGACGCCGGGCAACATCTGCCCGGCGCATGCGCATTACGCTTACGGCTGCCGTACTAGCGACGGCGGCCGTAGCTCTGGATCAGGCCCATTGTTTTTACATGATCTGTTTTCAAGATCTTTTTGTTTATCTTTCAAACTCTCGATTTCCATTTGCAAAAGCATCATTTCTTTATCTAATTGGTTGTGTGAGCGGCAGAGTTCATCCGTTTTAGATTCCAGAGCGTCCGTGCGGTTACCCAGAGAGGCAATTTCCGTTGTTATGTCACTGATGGACATTTTTAATTCTTGTTGAAATGTGACCTTGATATCACTTGCCAGACTGGTTATTGCTGCCAGAGTAGTAGGATCTAAAGCGGGAGATGTGGTAGGAAAAGGGGTTGATATATTTATACACTCTGTATTGTCCAGAGTTACCCCAGATTTCTTAAAGTAAATAGGAGTAGGCCCTGGTGGTTGTTTTCTTGTATTAGTCTTGCTGGCCATATTTAATAATGGATAGATGGAGCCGAATCAGTATAACTTTTCTCCTGTGGTGCTGAAATTTGTATGGTGAAAGTATAGTGAAACACACATCGCTCTGTCAGTTAATTATTGGGGAACCATAAGGATACCAAGAGAAGCTGATTTTACATAATAGCAAAAAGTAGATGCCCTTAGGAAGTAGATAAGCAGAAGGTATCAATAGAAAGCTGTGGTGGCATTAAGTTTAAAGTTTTCCCAAATTCCAAGATCTGTTGAATAAGGCTGTAGAGTTTGCAAATATAATATACTGTGGCTGCTCTAGCAACTTGTCTCGAGCCTTAGGGATATACTTGTGCCTTTTTGTGTTGCAAGTTAGGTGTTAGCCACAAGATGGTGTTTATTTATTTCGTTTTTTGTTCTTTTTTAATGTAATTTTTATTTTTTTTTCTTAAATAAAGTGTTTAATGAGGGTGTTAGTTTCCCCCTTTTTGGTTTTGCCCAGCTTCTTTTCCCCCTCTTTACATCCGCTATATCTTCTGGTGGGCAAGATGGTTTTTCAATAAGTAGTGGGGGGGAGGGGGACCCCTATGCACATAAAGTACTTCAGCTGCAAGGGGGTGGGTTTTTAATTCTTTACTTGCCTATTCTCCAGGGAAATATGTGGTAAGGTAATGTCCCAGCGTTGAAGATCTATTCACAAAATGGCGCCGGATGCAGGTAGGTTTTCGCGCCAAAATATCCTATGGCGACAATGAGTCCAGTCTTCAGCTTACCCCCAAGTCCCTGGACCGTCCATTAAGTTATAGGGAGTCCCAGGTCAGGTTGTTTATAGCCAACCGTCCGCTTCTCTTCCACGCCGCACACAGAGGGAGCGATTCCACGGCTGCACTCCTCACCAGTAGAATAAACACCAGAGCCTCTCACCAACGGAACGTGGTGCTCATCCACCTCAGGCCGTCGGCCACAGGAATGCACCCCAGCGGCACTTCTCCCAACGATAAACCGGCCAGCTGAATGGGAGACCACTTCTCCCCGCAGAGATGGAGCTCAGAGAGGCCCCGCGAAGCATCCAAGGAACAGGCGGCCACAGCAGAGACGTCACCCATCGCAGGAATTAGGCCAGGTCGGGAATCCAACTCCACCGGTTCCACTAGGGAGCCAGCACCTAACAGAAAGAGGTTTTGTGACCCTAATATAATAGATTTTAAATTAAATAGGCAGGAACCGTCTGAGCTCTGCAATTCTGCAACTGTTCTCATCCGGAGCTAGGCCACACCTCTCGGAAAACCGCTTTTAATACCCGGGACACGCACTACAAATACCTTGTGATGGCCTTTGGACTCAGTAACGCCCCAGCAGTGTTCCAAAGTTTTATTAACAAAATTTTCAGAGATCTCCTGAACCGGTCAGTTGTTGTCTACCTAGACGACATACTTATATTCTATTCGACCCCAGAGGCGCATCAGAATCAAGTCAGAGAGGTCTTATCCCGTCTCCATCAACATCAGCTTTATTGTAAGCTAGAGAAGTGCATCTTCAAAACTGAGGAGGTTGCTTAACTTGGATTCATCCTGTCTGGGTCCGAGCTTCATATGGATCCCGCCAAAGTTCAAGCCATCTTCGACTGGCCCCAGCCTACTACTACCAGAGGCATACAACATTTTATTGGGTTCGCAAATTTTTACAGATGGTTCATTCAGAACTATTCTACTATTGTGGCAATCATCACTTTGTTAACCCGGAAAGGGGCTAATCCATCTAACTGGCCGTCAGAAAGTTTCTCAGCTTTCCCGCGCCTCAAGGAGGCTTTCTCTTCTGCTCCTGTTCTCTGACAACCTGACCTTTCATTGCCCTTCTTAGTAGAGGTAGATGCGTCATCAGAGGGTGTTGGGGCCATACTGTCCCAGAAGTTTCCTGATGGGCAAATCCACCCATGTGGTTTCTTTTCCCACAAATTTCAACCAGCAGAGAGAAACTACGCCATCGGTGACAAGGAACTTTTGGCCATGAAGCTGGCTCTGGAGGAAGGGATTATCTCTTGGAGGGAGCAGTCCATCCCATCACGATATATACTGATCATATAAACTTGTTGTACCTCCAGACTGCTCGCTGTCTCAATCCTCATCAAGCCAGGTGGTCATTATTCTTTTCTCATTTCAACTTTACCCTCCAGTTCCGACCTGGTACCAAGAATCTTAAGACGTGTGCACTGTCTTACTCCTTTTCCACTGAAAATCCTGAGGAAGAGAAACTTCGAATAATCTTGAATCCCATCCAATTTGCCTCCACTCAACTTACCAAGCCTCATCCGTCTGGTAAAACTTTTGTTCCTCAGGTCCTCTGACAGAAAATCCTGTCGTGGGCTCATGCTTCAAAATTCTCCGGTCATGTCGGTATCAAGAAGACCCAAGCTCTTCTCAGTCGAGATTACTGGTGGCCAACTCTTTGCCAAGACACTATGTCTGCACCCTCTGCGCCCAACATAAAGTCTCTCGCAGAGCACCTCATGGACCACCACAACCCCTTTCCGTTCCTAAGGCTTTCTGGACCCATTTGTCAATGGACTTTGTGACTGACCTTCCACTCTGCGACAAGTATAACACTATCTGGGTCGTATTGGACAGGTTTTTGAAGATGGCCCACTTTATTCCACTACTGGGTTTACCCTCTGCTCCAGTCCTGTCCAAGTTCTTCGTCCAGCACATATTCCATCTTCATGGATGTCCCGAGATCATTTCTGACCATGGGGTTCAATTCACGGCAAGGTTTTGGAGAGCACTGTGCTCCAGTCTGGAGGTTAGATTGAAGTTTTCATCTGCGTATCACCCTCAAACAAACGGGCAGACTGAAAGGGTAAATCAAGATTTGGAAACCTTCATTTGCCTTTATGTTGCCTCCTCCCAAGACGACTGGGTTGACCTGCTACTATGGGTAGAATTTGTACACAACAACCACTACCATGAATCTTTGAATACTACTCCTTTCAAGGTAGTGTTTGGACATCATCCTAAGGTACCATTCTCAGCCCTTCCTGTATCCCAACTTCCTGCCTCCGAAACTGTCTTTAGAAATTTTTCTGAGTCATGGAAGAGGGTGAGAACTTCCTTGTTAAAGCATCTTAGCGGTACAAGATCCAAGCTGATCGTAAAAGACGTACGGTACTTCTGCTGCGACCTGGTGACAGAGTTTGGTTATCATCCAAAAATCTACATCTCAGTGTGCCTTCAATGAAATTTCCACCCAGATTCATCGGCCCTTTCAAGATAGCAAAGGTCATCAACCCTGTGGCTTATCAGCTTGATCTTCCTCCGTATCTCTGGGTTCCTAATGTATTCCACATTTCCCTTCTCAAGCCTCTGGTTAGAAACAAATTCTACTCACCTATTAAAAGACCATCCAAGGTCACTGGTACTTCAGAGAATGAGTATGAAGTCAAGTAAATTGTGGATGCTCATTTCCGCCATGGTCATCTTCAGTAGCTAGTAGATTGGAAGGGGTTCGATCCTGAAGAACACGCTTAGATCTGCGCGTTTGATGTCAAAGCACTAAGGCTCATTAAGAAATTTCTAGCTAAACATCTTTCCAAGGCATGGCTTAGGTGTTCAGAGCCACCTTTAAAGGAAGGGGTGATGTCACGCTTGGTGGTAGACGCTGCCCCACTTACCCTGTGAGAGGCCGTCTGTTGAAGGCTCTCTCATACCATGCCCATCCACCTGCTCTTGGGAGGTGCCACTCTCAGTAGTGGCAGCCTCCTGTCAGCCCGTTCTGTCCACTGCATGTTCTCCTCAGCACCAAACACCGCTGATCTCCGGTGCATGGTCGCCGCCATCTTGCATTAGGGCACATGACCTGCAGCAACCAATGGGAGTCTGACCAGGGGAAGCATATGATCTGGCTATCCAATTAAGAGCCAGGGCACCCTATTCAAAACCTGTGCACTGATCCCTCAGTGCCAGAACAACTTGGTTACTCAAGGTGCCTGGTTCCAGCCTGTCTTGCATCCAGCCCAATTTGTTTTGCATCCAGTCTGTCTTGCATCCTGTTCTCTGCACTGCAGCTATCAGCATTACCTACTGCTGCAGCTACCAGCATTACCTACACTACTGCTACCAGCATTACCTGCACTGCAGCTACCAGCATTACCTAGCATTGGTATTGTTACAGTCGGCCAGAGGGATTCTCACCAGGGGCCCGGAGTCTATGTCAGACACCAGGTGTTCACTAGAGCCTCTAGTGGTGAGGATAGTCTGGGCTGCTGGGCTGACAGGTCGTGCCCCTGGTGATCGTCCCAAAGGGGAACTGCAGCGTGGCTTAGGCTGACTGGAACCCAAACACTCACAAGAATACTTGCATACAAGATAACACCTGGACGAGACAACTGTGCTCTCATAAACAGTAAGGTTTATTGATAACAATGCTGGTACCCTTGTAAACAGTACAGAAGTAATGCAAAGCATATAAACAGAAACAGCCAGGTATATATGGGAACCCTCGGGCAGGGGAACCATGAGGAGAATGACGCTAGCCCTAGCTGTACACAGGCTACCTCCTATACCAAGCAACAGGCTTCTGAGCAACTGCACTACAAGTCCCAGGGGAACAAAGAGAAAGTACTGAGGTGTTACACGTACTAACAGGTGAGACAGATGGCAAGTCTACCTGACACTGCAAGCTGGAATAACAGTGGAGCAAGAGCTCTAACAGGGATGGTAATACCACTAGGTGAGACAGATGGTAAGTCTACCTAGAATACACTGTAAGCTGGAATAACAGTGGAGCTACGCTCTAACAATACACACTGACGATGACAAAATCAGTGGCAGACACACACAGCAAAACACACTGGAGATAATACTACACAGCGGTAATACAAGCTGGTGACACACAGCAACACACACACTGGAGATAGTACTACACAGCGGTAACAAGAGCTGGTGGCTATACTCACTGCACGATGGCAAAAGCAGGAGACACTATAACATGTGGCAGATAACAACACACGCCTGACAGGCCGGGGCAATGTGAGATCTTAAACACACGCACACAGTCTTCCGGAGATGAGTGGAGACCGGGACCTGTCCAGGGCAGAGGCCGCCAGCGGGAGTAGCGAACTACCCGCGCTGCGCACCTCACCACACAGGGGTCAGACAAACACACAGCAAGAGGATAACGGGAAGGCAAGGGGGTAACACCAGGAACAAGGGTAACGGAGAATGCAAAAGCAAACCAAGCAGCACAAAGTCAGCGAGCAAGATGCAGGAACCAGACGCTATAACCGACAACTCCTAGCACACAGCAGAGGCTATTTAAAGAGCCCTCCTCCAATCAGCCCGGAGAGCCTGACACACCTCTAGTGCTAATGTCTGACAGCTGGGGAAGATGAAACCTAGCAAAACAGCCTGCTACACAATGACAGAGGTTAACAGAGTGTAACAGTCACAGCATAATCCAAAGATTCTTCAGGTGCTCCATTGGTCCTTATCATACCCCAACCCTTGGGCAGCTATTCCGCCGTCAAGAGTGTTGACCCTCTGTCTTTGAAACACTTATATCAGGAGAGCACATGTGCTGCCCAATCCTGATCACACCCATTTCCCTGCTGTTGTTTTAAAACCTGGTAAGGATCCTCCACATTACTTTGGAGATATGCTATCTCTGTCACAATATACTGACCCTCTGGAAACACTTATATCAGGAGAGCACATGTGCTGCCCAACCCTGATCACACCCATTTCCCTGCTGTTGTTTTAAAACCTGGTAAGGATCCTCCACATTACTTTGGAGATATGGAGATATGCTATCTCTGTCATGTCACT